>PVJS01033633.1:0-22049 GCA_004027185.1 Glis glis
CCCCGGTACCGCAAAAAAAAAAAAAAAGAAAAAGAAAAGAAAAGGTGCAGCATGGTGGCACACATCTGTGATCCCAGGACTTGGGAGGCTGAGACAGGAGGATCACAGGTTCAAGACCAGCCTCAGCAACTTCGCAAGACCCTGTTTCAAAATAAAAAGTAATAATAATAAAAAAATGGGCTAGGGGTATAGCTCAGAGGTAGAATTCCACAATGCCCCTGGGTTCAACCCCTAGTACCAAAAAGAGAGAGAGGAAATTAAGATTTAGAAAAAATAAAAAGGAAAATGAGAAAAAGGACTACACTTTACATTTTCGAGAATAAGATAACGGTGATTTGATGGGAGACGCTCCGTGCCCTTCACACTCAGCACTGCCCTCTGGTCAAATGGAGGAACAGGACGCAAGGGGAAAGTCACATTGGTTTCTGCCTCCATCAGCTGCTTTCCTGAGCAGGGAAAACGAATCCCTCTTTCCCTTCTTTCCTTTCTCCCTCCCTGCCTCCCTGCCTCCCTTCTTTCCTCTTTCCTGTAGAGTGAGGACCTCCTCCTGGACATCGTGCAAGGTGCAGAGACCAGGCAGCCCTGCCCCCCTGGCCCCTCCAGTCTAGTCAGAAGAGAGGCTCCTACAGGACCCGACGCTGTGAGGAACGCTGCCACGCAGAGGTCCCAGGGTCCGGAAGGGCCAAGTGATGGGCCTGGGAGACCAGGCCAGGCTTTCCTGCAAACATGAGGCTCATGTGGATCCCTGAAGGGCCATAGAGGGGAGGAGTGAGGCATCCCAGGCAGCGGGAAAGCCATGGGTAATGGCCCTGTGAGAACTGCAAGGCACAGAAGGTCACCAGTGTGGTCCAGAGCAGAGAGAGGATGGAGACAGAAGCAGGAGACAGGACTGGAGGGGCGGCCAGAACAGAGCACAGGGTCACATGGCCATGGCCAATCTTGTCTCTATGCTGTGAGCGATGGGCAGCCCATGCAGGAACTGGAACAGGGGTAACCTTCGAGGCACACTGGGTATATATCAGGGCACCCAACACAGTGATAGCCCTCCCTGACAAGCAGAATCCCTAGATAGGGTCCCATGCTCAGTCATCAAGCAGGCATATGGACGGGCCAATGGTAGAGGTGGGGCCCGGGCAGGGGCAGAGGGTGGGAAAGAGAGCCCTCACTGTCCACCTTCGTTACAACTTGCCTTCCCCAATGCTCAGGCCCCCTCCAGAGCATCCCAGTGGGAGGCTTCCCTGTGCTGCCTCTGCCAGCTCTACCCCAGGCGCAGTGAGTCACCCACCTGCATGGTGAATCGGGGGAGGAGGCTGGGCAGGCAGGGGGGTGGCGTGGCAGGGGACCCAATCCCCTCACCCAGGTACCTCTCCCCATGAGCATCTTCACAGAAATCCATTTGCCCATCCCCTGCATGCTGCCTCTCCAGTTCTCTCTCCCCTTCTCCCCCACTCTCCCTTCGCTGCTGTCAGCAGACTGCCACCATCACCATGGCTACGCCTGCTCCTGCTCTGAGGCTCCAGGATCAGCAGGAGTTGGAGCAGGGGGAGGGAGGCAAGTCTCATTAGTCTTCCTATTGAACTGGGTTCTTTGAAAGTCAGCTCATGGCTGCATGCTGCAGATTCCAGGCCCAGCCCCTCCCCAGAGGCCTCACCTTCAACAGAAAGGCTCAACGGGAAAACATAGGTACCAAGGGGGCTTATTCACCCCTGGCTGTCCTTTTTCAGCACTGATCCATGATAGTGTGTTGGATGTGACTGATTAACCAATATTTTGATCCAGGCCCACCCAATGGGTGACTCAAGTTAGACTTCTTAGGCTTTTTGGTTGTCACAGACAACTGGGGGCTGCGTAGATCTGGATTCAAGTCCTGCCCCTTTGCCACTCACCAAAAGGATGGATTGGAACAAATTATGTATTTAACCTTGCTGGCATTCAGTTTCCTCATCTGCAAAATGAGGGTAAGAATACCTACTTGCAGGTTGGGGTGAAGATTAAAGATAATTTATACAAAGCAATTGTCAAATAGTAAGTGCTAAGAAATGCTTGTTGTAGTTGTTATCATTGCAGAGTTTTGAGATGCCCCACAAGCGTTTGCTGGCTTGAGGGTAACACAGGTAGCAGTTTTCCCCAGCCCTGATTTAAAGACTGCCAGGATTGTGGATTCCTTTTTTCTTTCTTTCTTTCTTTCTTTTTTTTTTTGTGTGTATGGTACTGGGGATTGAACTCAGGGGCATTCTACCTCCAAGCTACACCCCCAGCCCCATTTTATTTTTTATTTTGAAACAGGGTCACACTAAGTTGCTGAGGCTGATCTCAAACCTGCAATCCTCCTGTCTCAGCCTCCCAAGTACTGGGATTACAAGTGTGCACCACCATGCCTGGCTAGGTCTATGGATTTCAAGATGGCAGAGTAGAGCAATTTCCACCCACATGCCCAAAGTCTTGACCAGACATAGGTAACCCAGTGTATGAAGATAGCAAAAAGGTAAAGAATTACCAGAGGGGAAAGTCTAAGCGGAGTGCCTCCATCAGAGAAGTAAGTTGCCGAGGCCCATGGAGTCTTGCTTAGTCTCAAGAATCAGGGCAAAAGATGCTGTGGAAGAATGAGGTGGGGTCTGAAAGCAGATTACTTATAAGTATTTACAACAGACAGATAGACTTGCAGGTCCCAAACCCTACTCCCCACCTGCAGGAGAGGGAGTTTATTTTCTAGAGAAACTAAATCAGAGGTAGACAAAAGTTTGTACACTGAGCCTTCTCCCTGCCCCTCCTCCAGCTGGCCTCAGAACAACAAGGGCAGGGGACTGAAGAATTCTTCTGCAGAAACTGATCCACTCCAGAAAAAAGAGACGTGTGTGTGTGTGTGTGTGTGTGTGTGTGTGTGTGTGTGTGTAAACATTGGGAAGCTCCCAAGCTCACCCTGGAATAAATATCATGTATGTACACAGAACTTGCAACAAGCTCTTCAGGGTGTCCTTAAATCTGAATGGCAGCCAAGGATCTTCATTGAAGAAAATGTCCAACACGACAGAGAATAAAGTCATCAGGATGGGAAACAAAAGGACCTGTGAGGGCAACAGAAATAATGAGCAAGCAGGAAACACTGAAAATAAAATTAGTATCTTTAGAAGTATAAGAGAAGAGGTTGCATCCACAGGATGAGATGAAAAAGGAAAAAGTAGGGCAAGAAAGACTCCCTGGAAGTTAAAAATATGAGAGCTAAAATTTCAAAAATTTTATAGCAGTGTTGGAAATTAAAGTTAAGGAAATGCCCTTGAAAGTAAAACGAAGAAAGACAGTAGGAGAAAAAGAGATAAGAAAATCATAAGAACAATCCAAAAGGTTTAGCATCCAATAAGTAGTTCTAGAAAGAGAGAACAGAGAAAATGGTGGTAAGAAAATTGTCAAAGAAACGACACAAGTAAATGACTTGGACTAGAAAGACACAAGTGTTTTGGTCAGCAGTCTCGCTGCTGAGCCCCAAACACCTGATATGCAGAACGTAGAGGAAGAAGAATTTTATTTGGCAAAGTTCTAGAAATTTCTATTCATGTTATACTAGCTTCTAAGCAGGAGCTGCAGCCACGGGTCCTCAGGGCATAATGGTGGGGAGCAGAGAAAGGGGGTGGGGGGTGAAAGCTTCTGTCAGCTCATGGCAGCAGGGGAGAGAGGAGCCAGAAACTGTAGCAGCCACTCAGGAAAGCACCGTCCCCAGCCATGCCCCCAGTAACCCTTCTCCAGCAACCAAGTCCCACCTCCAACATGGCTGCCTCGTCTACCTCATGAGGTCCAAACTAGCAATAAGTCTGAACCGAAATACTCCAAATGCCCAGGGGAATAGTTGACAATGGCCCAAGACCATTGTGGTACTGTAGAACTAGAGATAGAGAGAAGATCTTAAGAATTTTAAAAAGACAATTAAAAAGTATACATATAAAACATAAAGAATTGGAATAGCACTAGACTTCTCAATAGCAACATGGGAAGTAGACTACATTGAAAAAAATGCCTTCAATATTCCAAGGGAAATTTATTTATTTTTTGGCCTAAAACTTCCATTTCCAACCACACTGTTAAGCAAGTGCGATTGGTAGTATCAATCATTACCAATCAATAAAGAAAGACATTTTTGAACACTCAAATTATACAAAATTTACGCCCAACATACTCTTTCTCAGAAAATTACTGGAAGATGCTCCATCACAAGAGGACGGCTTGCAGTCTAGGGGGAGGGCAAAAGGAAGTCACAGGATGCAGGCCTGGGAACCGATCTGTTCAGGTTATAGCAGCTTTGGGGACTCCAGGAGGCATTTCTCCTGGAAAACAAAGGAACACTTACCAACAGGTTTGAGATGTCAAGAATTGTATAAAGTGTCAATTTGCAAAGTTGTTGGAAATATGGAAAGAATCAAATGTTTAGAGAAAACAAAACAAAAGCAAAATATGGAGGAGTTATCAACTCCAAGAAGAAGAATATGTTGAGAAAAAGAAATCTACTCTTAGTTCACTGCTTGGCTGAGCAATGAACAATATTTATTTTATATCATCATGATAAGGAAAATACTGGATCTGGATTTAACTAGAAATTGGTAAACAATTATGTTGGAAGGATAGAAAGCACAGGAAGGTGAGGGTGAAGGATCTAAAGCATTCATTTACTATAGTGGAAAATATTTAAAATAAGTGAAACAAGAGAGCAGTATATGCTTGTTATCTAAAAATATAAATGCAAATACAAAAAATTAATGAATATTGTAAGTATTTTCTTCTGGGGAAGAAAAGGAAAATGAGGTAACAAGGTGGTTAGAGACTTTAACATATGTTTTGATAAAAATATAAATAAAAACAGTCTGAGGATATAGCTCAGTGGTAGTGTGTGCTTAGCATGTACAAGGCCCTGGGATCAGTCTCCAATGTGTACAACATGCACACACACACACACACACATTAATTAAAAGTCCAATAAAAGTAAGAAGGTTGAGCCTGAATCTTTCAAATTATGGCTTTACCTCCCCAGTGGACACTTCTGGGGTGCTTTTCAAACCCCCCAATAATCAAGTCAGCAAATATAAATTGGCAGCCATGTGCATAGCATCAGGAGACTCTCTGGAATTGGTACTGACATTTCTACCAATAGGAAAACAACAGTAAAAACCAGCAATGGTTACCACAGGTTTAAGGCACCCCAGCAAGTTAGGCACCATTATTGCCTGTTTTCAAAGGCAAGCACCAAAACCCAGAAGAGGTTCAGGATCTTAAAAAGTCTCTGATGTAGTAAGTGGCAGAGGCAGGACCTAAAGCCAGTCCTCCGTGGCCAACTGTATTTCCAAATATGGACTCATCCCTCCTGTTCTGCTTCCACCCCTCATCAAAAGGTGAAATCTATCTCTCCATTCCCCTGACTCTGGGCAGGTCTGGTGACACCTCAGTGGAAGTGATGCTGGGTGACTTCTAAGTCTACGTCAGAAGAAGCCTATAGCTTTGGCTTTAGTCTGGTGGGCTGTTCCTTCTAGGATACTCTGTTTTGGAAACAAGCTGCTATCCTGGGAGAAGCCTACACTACATGTGGAAGCCATAGGCATTCCAATCAACATCCCAGCTGACCTGGCACCAGCTGCCATCCATGGAAGTGAACCGCCATCTTGGACACCAGCTGTGTCTTCAGCTGACCCCAGCCCTGGTCACTATTTGACTACAACTGCACAGGAGACCCCCAAATGGAGCCACCCACCTCAGGCATTGACCCACAAAACTGTGAGAGATAATAGAAAGATTGTTGTGTGAACCCACTAAGTTTGGGGTGACTTTTTAAAAAATCTGGCAATAAATAAACAGAACATCATCTGACCCCAACGTCTATAATCTTTCCTCAACATTTTTCTATAAGTGTTTCTCAGCGGACACATTATTGGGATTTGTGTGGAACAATTTTTACTTTGTAGAACTTGCCAGCAAGGTAGAGGACTCCTGGCATCTCTGGTCCTTGCCCATGAACACAACACTTCTTCCCCAATACTATTACAATAACTAAAAATGCCCTGACGTTATTCCAGATGACTCCTAAGGAGAGCATCCTCAGGTGAGATCTCTAGGTAGACAAATGAACCAAGCTCCAAGCATACAAATGGAAAAGACAAAGAAGTTCTGTTAGCAGAAAGGGAAAGCACACAAAGTTAGGCCAGTCCAACTGCAAGGTGTCACCGCAGCCCTACCACCCTAAAGTGCTGGGTGAGACCTGGTCTCAGGAAACCTTGCAGAAACTAGTGGGAACCAAGCCCACAGGGTAAGGGTGTGGGAATAACAAAGCCGTAGAGTGTTGATGTGGGAGGGAGCTGAGCAATCATCTGTCCAAGCTGTTTTACACTTCAGTGAAGCCAGAGAGGGGAATGTGTCAAGACTACAGCCCAGGGCCTCCCAATACAAGCCCCATGTTCTTTCTACCACTCAAACAAGGGAATGATTATAACTGAAGTTATTTAAGTGGTTATTTAAATTTACCTCAGGCATGTAGAGAGCAGTCGTCTTCATTGGCCTGACGTGATTGCTGGTTGTATTAGTTTGTTAGAGCTGCTGTAACAAAGTGCCACACATTGAGTGGCTTCAGCAATGGAGGTTTGTTAGCTCACAGTTTTGGAATTGCATTCACAAGGACTGTATTTCCAAATAAAGTCACATTCTGAGGCGCTGGGGGTGAGGACTTCATATAAATTTGGAGAAAGGGTGCACAATTCAACTAACACTAATGTGATCAACTCTCATGCTTTGTGCTTCTCACGTGAGAGTTACCTTGGGTTTCCTTCACTTGCATCTTGCATTAACACTTGGTCTCAAATTCTGTACAACACAGTGGCTCCAATTGAAAAACCTCACCAGCCCAGAGGAGACAGGGGATCTGTCTCTTTCCCCAAGATGGCATGTTGTAGCCTGAGATCGGCTTTGGCAACTACAGGAAATGTTTGATGTGCCTCTAATCTGCTCCAGTGGACACACCTGTGACAGGTGTGACCTACCTGTGAGTCACATTTTGCCTTCTGAAGGATTCCAAAGGATATTAGCTGACTAAGAACACCTGGAAAATGCAGTCACCGTGGGGGATGCGGCACCTGGTACTTTAGAAGCACAAGGTATTTATGGACAGATCGTGGGTTTCTAGGGAATCTGAGAAAAAGCCTAATGCCATTGGAAGTTCAGGGAGAAGTATCCAGTCAAATTTATTCATGCATTCTTTCATCAGGTTATTCTTTAGTAACCAAGATGAGCCAGGCACTGTGAAACTTAAATCTAGTGGGTGCTGGGCGTGGTGGCGTACTCTTGTAATCCCAGTACTTGGGAGGCTGAGACCAGACGATCCAGGTTCGTGGCCAGTCTCAGCTACTTAGTGAGGCCCTCTGCAACTTAGTGAGACCCTGTTTCAAAATAAAGAATAAAAAATAGGGATGGGGGTGTAGCTCAGAGGTAGAATGCCCCTGGATTCAATCCTCAGTGCCAAAAAAAAAAAAAAATCTAGTAGGGAAGAAAAGTAAGCCATACAAGCAATTCAAATTGTGATAAGTGATCTAAAGGCAATCAAGTCTGTGCTCATAGGGAGCAATGAAGGTATCAACTTTGAAAGTGATCAAGAAGCCCTCTCTAATGAGGGACATCAGCACTGCGACCTGAAGGACCCAGACAAGGGTTCCCAGGTGGCAGGAACAGCTCGTGCACTGAGTTGGGAATGGCCATGCTGTGTTTAAGGGGGAAGCAAGTGATCAGTGGAAGGGACAAGGCCAGAAAGTACAGAGTGGGATGAGCCAGCATGGGACAAGAGGATTTTTTATAGATAATTTGAAAAGCTACTGAGGAATTTTAAGGAGGAAAGTGACATAATTTGATTTCTGTTTTCAAGAAACCATCATTCAACCAGGTGTGGTGGCGTATACCTGTAATCTCAGTACTATGGAGGCTGAGACAGGAAGATTGCAGATTTGAGGCCAGCCTCAGCAATTTAGTGAGACCCTCAGCAACTTAACGAAACCCTGTTTCAAAATAAAAAATCAAAAGGGCTGGGGATGTAGCTCAGAGGTGGAATCCCCCTGAGTTCAATCCCTAGTACCGAGATAAATAAACAAATAATAAATAAATAAATAAATAAATAAAACAATATTTCTCTTTGTAGTTCAGAATGGCAAAGATTAAAGTCTGAAAACACATGATAATGGCAAAGTTGTGGGAAATAGAAGATGCATTTATTTTTGGTGGAAGTAAAAATTAATACAGACCCTAAAGGGAGAAATGTGACACTATTTATCAGAATGAAAAATGCACAAACCCTTTGTCCCAGTACTTGTCTTCTTTGAATTTACTTACAGGTATATTTCAAAATCATCGTGTACAGTTATTCACACAAGCATTCTATATAATTGCAAAAAGATTGAAAAGGACCTAAATATCAATAAGGGACTAACTACAACAATATCAACAAATGAGGGCTTGGATGAGTAAATACTGTCTGTCTACACAATGTACCACTGCACAGCTGTAGCCATCAACAGTTCTTTATGTACTGACAGGGGTCAATCTCCAAGATGTACATACAGTCCATTTTAAAAAGCAAGGGACAGAGCCACATGGCTGGTGTGTATGTCATCTGTGTAAATATGGTGTGTGCATGTGTGTGTTTGCTTGTGTGTCATTGTGGAACCTCCAGGAAGCAGGCACCAAGACAGAATTAGAAATGCAGAAGATTCATTAGAGGGAATGACTATAGAAAATTAAGGGAGGGAGAGGGAGCAGGAGGCAGGAGGAGGAGCTTGGGACAGGAGAGGGAAGGACTGGGGAGAGCAGCTCCAGGTCTCCGTGAAGCTCTGAGATATGGCAGCAGCAGAGCCAAGAGTGCAGGGCCCTGCTTGAGTCCCCGAGAGAGGCTCTGTCATTGGCTGGGAGCACGCAGGGGAGTGTGGCCTCAATGCGACCCTGCAGAGGCTTCCAGAGCGCAGCAGCTTGAGGCTGTCTGCTAACTCCTCTGCTCACGGTAGGCACTCTTGAAGACAGCTGAGCCGTCCTGCCTGGCTGCTGCCAGACACATATGCGTGGAACATCTCAGTAAGGATGTAAGGACAACACTGTGCACTGGCTTCCTGGGAGAGGAACTGGGTAGCCACAGCACGGAAGTGGGGGGCTGACTTTTTACCATATACTCTTTTGCACCACTTCAAAAATATTTTTCTTACCTTTAATTCGGTGTCATTTAGTGCACTCACAATGTCATACAACCACCTCCTCTATCCAGTTTCAAAACATTTTCATCACCCCAAAAGGAAACCCTATACTCATCAAACAATTTGCCCATTCTCTTTCCCTCCTCCCTCCCTCAACCCCGGGTAACCACTGATCTGCTTTCTATTTCTATGGATTTCCCTATTTTGAATGTTTTATACAAATGCAACCATATCATATGTGACCTGGCTTCTTTCCCTTGGCATCATGATTTCGAGATTCATCCATGTTGTCGCATGTATCTGCTCCTCATTCCTTTTTATGGCAGAATAATATTACATTGTATGAATATACTACAATTTGTTTATTCATACGTCGATGGACATTTGAATTATTTCCAGACATTTGGATTATTTCCACCTTTTGGGTATTGTGGTTAGTGCTGTTAGGAATGTGTGCATATGTGTAGCCGGGCATGGTGGCACACACCTGTAATCCCAGTACTTGGGAGACGGAGATGGGAGGATTGCCGGTTTCAGGCCAGTCGTAGCAACTTAGTGAGATCCGCAGCAATTTAGCAAGATCCTGTTTCAAAATTAAAAAAAGAAAATCAAAGCCGGGCGTGGTGGCACACACTTGCACACACTCAGCCTCCCCAAGTGGGAGGCTGAGACCGGAGGATCCGGGTTTGCAGCCAGCCTCAGCTACTTAGTGAGGCTGTCTGCAACTTAGTGAGACCCTGTTTCAAAATAAAGAATAAAAAAATAGGGCTGGTGGTGTAGTTTGGAGGTAAAATGCGCCTGGGTTCAATCCCCAGTGATGCAAAAAAAAAAAAAAATCAAAAGGACTGGGGTATAGCTCGGGGTAGAATTAGAATACCCCTGGATTCAATCATGAGTATTCCCCTCCCCCCCAAAAAAGAAAAGAATGTGTGTGTACATATATATGTTTGAGTACTCATTTTAAATGATTTGGGGCATATACCTAGAAGTATATGGGCCAGATGATAATTTCATGCCTCACTTTTGGAGGAATGCCACGCCATTTTTCAAAGTGGCCGTATCATTTTTCATTCCCACCAACAGCACATGAAGATTCCGATTTGTCCACATCCTTGCCAATACTTGCTATTTTTTTTAGAGTAGCCATCCTAATGGGTGGGAGGTGGAATCTCATTATAGTTTTGGTTTGTATTTCCTTGGCCATTAGTGACATTGAGCATCTTTTCCTGTGATTATTGTACATTCATCTATCTTCTGAAGAGTCCATTCAAGCCCTTTGCTCATTTGGGTTGTCTTTTTTCGTTGACTGATCAGAGTTCTTTATATAATCTGGATACTAGACTCTTATCACCATTTATGTTTTAATTCATGGAAATATATTACCTCCTCAAAGAGAAATAAATTATAAAATGCCAGGGACTAAAAAGCTCTCTAATCGGGGCGTGGGTGACAGATGAGAGTAGAAGCCAGGGACGGTCAAGGCACCTCAGTGCGCCTTGGAGACTGACTTCCTGGGTGGGGGTGCATTACCCAGAAGAGGGGCAGCCTCAGGATGGTGTGTAGGAGGGAGGGAATCAAGGGCTTGGTTTGGGACATGTTGAATCTGAAGTGCCCGAGAGTCATCTAAGTTGCGAAGCCGCTTGGGGAGTGGGACGTGTGAGTCTGGAGTTGAGACTTTCTGCTTCATCCTGTCCTCTCAGAATCCTGCCAGTATCTGCAAGGGACCACTGGCCATTTTCAGGTAAGAAGAGAGGCAGGCACACTCCTGGCAGGGGAGAATCTGATGCCAAGGTGTGGCCGGTGACAGCCAGTAGGTGTGAGCCCGAGAACAGCATGGCATGATTTGCATAGTAGAAAGATCTCTCTGATGGCAGCATGGCAGATCAAAGGTGGGGGGTGGGCCAGACAGAGGTGGTCTTAGTGTAGTTTCTGCTGCTCTAACTAAATACCACAGACTGGATAATTTATAAATAATAAAGGTTATTCAGTTCACAGTTCTAGAAGCTGGGAGGTTCAAGGTAGAAGAGGAACATCTGGTGAGGGCCTTCTTGCTGACGGGGGCTTCTGCAGATCCTGAAATGACACAGGGCATCCCATGGTGAGAGAGATGCATATAAGAGACAGAGCCAAAGTGGCTCTTATAACAGGCCTACCATCAAGATAAATCATTAATCCATGACTGAGTTCATTTACTCCTGAGGGCACAGCCCTCTTGACCTAATTACCTCTTAAAAGTCCCACCTGGAGTCGGATGTGGTGGCGCACACCTGTAATCCCATTAGTTGGGAGACTGAGACAGGAGGATCACAGGTTCAAGGCCAGCCTCAGCAACATAGCGAGACTCTCAGCAATTTAGCAAGCCCCTGTTTCAAACTGCAAAATAATAATGTCTGGGGTATAGCTTGGAGGTAGAATGCCCAGTACAATCCCCAGTACCACAAAACAAAACAAAGCAACAACCACAAAGTCCCACCTGGTCCCTCCTCTTAATACTTCACAGTGGAATAGTGGAATTAAATTTCAACCTTGAATTCCAGTTTTAGTGGGGACACTGAGGCCACAGCAGAGGCAGGAGGAAGAATGGAGAAGGTGACCAAGCAGAGCTGATGGGGTGGAGGAGAGGGTATACTGGGGTGTGGATGGCTTCGGGGTGGGGAGAGGAGACAGGCCTAGAATAACTCCCAGGTTCCTGTCTTGAGTGACTGTGTGGGCAGCAGGGCCATGTCCCCAAAGCCAGTGTAGGAGGAAGAGCAGGGCTGTGTTGGAGGAGGACGGAGGAAGCAAATCCTCAACTACCTCAAACTTGACTCTGTTCCCAGTGTCTGCACCACAGGCCAGTATGGTGAGGAATCTTCTTTGTGTGGCTGCCACTCCCCACACCACACAGCTGACCTGTGCTGGGGGCTGCAGGAGGTTCTTGTTCTGCCGCCATCAGTTTTGTCCCCATTCCCTTGGCCCCTACATGAGACCCATCACCAAAGCCTAAACATGTCACCATCAAGCTGTCTCGTCTTGTCCCCACCTCTCTGTTCTTCCTGTGAACACCCACGATGCCCTGTTGACTTAGCTCCTGGCCTTCAGTCTTACCCATATCTGTCCTTGTATAGCTGCCAAGTTCTTTTTTTTCTTTTTCTTTTTCTTTTTTTTTTAGTACTAGGGATTAAACCCAGTGGCATTCTACTTCTGAGCTACACCCTCAGCCCTTTTTATTTTTTATTTTGAAACAGGGTTTTCCTAAGTTGCTGAGACTGGCCTCTAACCTGTGATCCTCCTATCTCAGCCTCCTAAGTACTGGAATTACAGGTGTGCACCACCATGCCCATCTCAACCTTTGACTCTTGTCTTTAGGAATCAATTTCCAATGGGGTTCCCTGCTAAACTGACCACTGCCACACAAGAAGAAAGTTTAAAAGGAAGTGACCATAGGCTCAGGAATAACTGAAAGTTACAGGCATCTATACAGAGTCAGGAGGAGACACCTGCTCCTTGGCCCTGAGGCCAACATTTATCTGAGTTGCCAAAGATCTTGAATCCTCAAGCTCTCCCCCACCCCTAGTCTCTAAATCAATGTTGGGCACTTAATAGGTCTCCAATAAATATCATTTTTTATTGTTGTTTTGTTTTGTTTGTGATACTGGGGATTGAATCCAGGAGCATTCTACCTCTGAGCTACACCCCTAGCCATTTTTATTTTTTGTTTTTGAAACAGGGTCTTGCTAGGTTGCTGAGAATCTTGCTAAGTTGCTGAGGCTGGCTTTGAACCTGCAATCCTCCTGTCTCAGCTTCCTAAGTGCTGGGATTACAGGTGTGCACCACCACACCCAACTAATATCTATTAAATGGATAAATAAATTATTGAAAATATTTTTTCTCAGAAATCAATATATTCATATAAGAACAGTCAAAAATCTCTTGGGTTTTTCATGGGTTGTTTTATTTCACACCATGGCTGGAGAAGTCTGGGACCCCTCTGGACCCCTGGAGGCCATTGCTGGCTACACAGTGCCTCCTTCCCAGGTCTTTCCAGAGGCCTCTTGCTGCCACAGAGGCTGCTAGGCACACGCCAATGGGACTTCAGACACACGTCGAACCTATAACTATTACTAGGAGCTTTTCTCTAGTGGCAGGATGACAGGCCACCGTCTCTTCGCATAGGTGACGCTGGCTAATCTGAGGTCAGGTCTCAGTGGAAGCGCCTCTGAAGTTCTGGAAGCAGGAAAGTCCTTTGATAAATGGATGACCATTGTCCCTGCTGTGGTCAGGCCTAGAGAGGGCTTGACTGCTGAACACAGAGCGTCTGAATGATGAAGCCTTCTTGGCTCTGGGGACCTGCCACCCTCAGAGGGTCACAGAGTGGGACTGTAGCTGAGCTCCTTGTGCTGCAGTTACGGCGAGTGTGATTCGCAGCAAGTTAGCCAAGATTCTCAATGTTCTGAGTCCATCTAAGAGAAGTGAGGGTGTGTGTGTGTGTGTTTGTGTGCATGTGTGCGTATGTGCATGTGTGTGTGCGCGTGTGTGTGCAGCCTCTGGCCCAGCAGAAGCGTGTAGAGGAAAAGATGTCAGTGTGCGGGCGCTGGGCAGGAGGCGGCCTCTGCTCTTGACCCTCACAGTTGCTGCTTCTTGGTCGACCCACTGCAAGTAGGAGCTGAGCTGGTGGCCTCGGCTGTTCCTTGGGTCCCAGGAAAGTGGCCCGGAAGGTGTGGGGCACAGGGAGCAGGTGGCCTCCTCATCCATTTGACTCATAGCTGCAACTTGTCAGCACGCTGATGGGTCTCTTGTTTTTCAGTCAAACGAAGCTTTTGTTGGACGTTTGAGTGAAAAGCACGATCCGCTCACATATTCAAAACCCTACTGTGCGGAGAGGAAAAAAATCAATCTTTCTTGTGTGAGCAATTGTTGTATTCCTGAAAACCAGAAAGTATAATTTAAAGCACAAAATCTAAATAGACTTCTCTTATTAGACTGCTCGAATGTATTTTATGTGTGTGCACACACGTGCGTGCGTGCATGTGTGTGTGTGACAGATTGAGAGAGAGGGAGATTGCCTTTGCTCCTCCTCCCACCCTGTGAGACGGGGCTGCAGCTCACCATCTGGGGGATGGAGCTGCTGGATGAGAAGGAGCTGGGTGGCACAGGCAGGGGCCCCCCGGGGCAGAGGCTGCCTGCATCCCTGGCCCTCACCATGTCCAGCAGTGTCCAGGTCACACCCTGAGCACCCTGAGGTGCTGGTGAGGGAGTGACTCAGAGGCTGGATGGGTAATGAGCGGGCGCATGTCTGGGGCTGCAGCCGACTTCTGCAAAAGTTGTGTGACTCTGGCCCATTATCAGTGAGCTTTCCTACCCCCAGGCTGCAGATATCAGGATGACCTCCAAGCCTCATTGTCCTTAAGCTCCTAGAGTGGAGCTCCTGCCCTGGCACCATGCCCGGGTGCAGCCATCCACTAGCCCAAACGTTGCTCCTCCTCCCCTTTCTGCAGGATTGAGCACCTGCCTCTCTGTCACCCTGGCAGATGATAATTCTTGATGGTTCCTGTTGACCCCTCGCACAGGCCGAGCACACTTCAAGCTCAGAACTGTCCTTGCTGACCCTTGAGTTCATTTCCTATTGCTTCTGAAAAGAGTAACAAACTTAATGGGTTGAAATAAAACAAACTCACTATCTTACAATTCTGGAGGTCAGAAGTCCTGAACCCAAGGTGGTGAAGGACTGGGATTTCATTGGAGATTCTGGGGGAAGACTCTATTTTCTTGCCTTTACCAGCTTTGTGGAGGCTGCCCACATTCCTTGGGTCATGGCCCCATCCTCCATCACCAAAGTCAGTACTGTAGCATTTTCTAATTTCTCTAATTCCATTGTCACTCCACTTTTTCTGATGTTGGCCCACCTCCGTCTTATAAGGACACTTGGGTTTACATTGAGACCACCCACATGATCTGGCCTCATCTCTCCATCTCAAGATTATTAATTTAATCACATCTGCAAAGTCTACTTTGCCGCATAAAATAACATATTCTCAGGTTCTGGGGATTCAGATGTGGACATTTTGGGGGCCATTGTTTAGCCTACCACACTCTCTACCTTGAAATATTCTTCCTCTAATTACAAATCTGTCTTGCTTCCTTCAGGTCAGCTCACATGTCACTTTATCATCAAAACCCTCCTTGACCATCCTGTATATGCTCCCTCCCCCACGTTATCTTTCTACCTAGCACTCAGCAGGCCCCAATGTACCATGTATTTTCTTGCTTTGTTTTTTGTTTTTGTTTTGTTGTTGTCGTTTTTGTTGTTTCTGTGGCGCTGGGGATCGAACCCAGGGCCTCATGCACACCAGGCAAGCACTCTACCACCCAGCTACACCCCCAGTCCTTCTTGTTTGTTTGCTGTCTCTCCCAGTGGAATGTAGACTACATGAGGGCATGGGTGTTTTACTGCTAGATCCCAGCAACCAGACTATGCCTGGCACATTGCCAGTACAATGAATACTTGCTGAAAGAAGGAGTGGTTTAGCTGGGTGTGGTGGCACATACCTGTAATCCCAGTACTTGGGAGGAGGATTACGAGTTTGAGGCTAGCCTCAGCAATTTTCTGAGACCCTCAGCAACTTAGAGAGACCTTGTTTCAAAATAAAAAATAAAAAGGGCTGGGGGCATAGCTCAGAGGTAGAATGTCCCAGTCCCCCCCCCCAAAAAAAAGAATAAATGGCTTATAGCAAGATCAATCTCCCAGCATTAAATATTGGGTACTCAGCTAGGCCCCTAAGAGACCAACCAACATCAAGGATACCCTACCCCAGTAACAAGCTGGTGTAAGGCAAACCCCCAAAATCAAAAAGGCAGAACCGTGCAGCCCACTTTAACCAGGTTCTTCCTGGCAGCTGCCATATAATGGGCACTTTCTCCATGTGTATTCCTGACCCAAACACCGTGTCTATGTTGTCTCATTAATCTTCCCACTGCCAAACGTGGGAGGTACCAGGATGCCTGTGTTGTAGAGGAGGTCCTTGTAAGTCCGAGCTGCAAAGGACTTGCTCTACTTGCAGAATCACCTCTGCTGGGTCCAGAGCTGGTGTTCTAAAGCAGCGTCCTTCCATCAAAACCAAGAACGGCCTCCCTGCCACCCCTGCACACAGGCGCAGCCATGCCAGCACTCCCAGCTCTGCATAATCCCAGGAGGGCGAGCCAGTCAGGTGCTCAAGCTGAAATCACATCATCATTTTATTCTACTGCTCCTGGCCTCACAGCAGGCCCTGTCTCCTGTCCACTCCCGCAGAGAGCCCACCGGCCCTGTTCCTGTCCCTGGCAAACGGACTCTGCAGCCTTCACTCCTGCAGGATACCTGAGTGCCCTAGTCAAGGTTTAAGTGACAGGTCAGACTCCCTGCAGTGGTGCTTTATTGCACTTTTAAACAGCTTCGATTTTCCAATCACTTCCCTAAATACCACCAGAACACAGAGAAATAATGGTATTCCTGGAAGGTCAAGTGGTTTGCTGAACAATGGCTGGCTCTGTTTGATAGCGGAAGTTCTCCTGGGCTGGTGGCTTCTCCTCTCAAGCTCTCTGAGGCAGGCCTGGGAGGCAGTGGGTGACCTCTCTCTCTCTCATTCTCTCTCTCTCTCTCTCTCTCTCTCTCTCTCTCTCCTCCTAGGTCTCAGCCTGGCTGGCTTTCAGCTCCCTGCTGCTTTCCTAGGAAAGCTGACCACAGTGCTGAGGACCGAAGGGGAGAAGACCAAGACAATCCTAAAGGCTTATTGAATATCGCTTTCTGCTCATAAATTAAACCGAGCCCAGCAACACAGAGTTCTTAAATAGGGGAAGGGCAATGAGTTTGAAGAAGGAAACAATTTCCCTGAACCCTTTTATATTTTTCTCCTTGTTTTCCATTTCATTCTGCTGTTTGGGGGATTTTCTTTCTTTCTTTGTAAAGATTTTATTTCCCATCATCTTAAGAACAGAAAGAGTCTCCTGTGTTTGTTTCTCAGGCTGTAAATTTGCTTGGCTCCTGACTCCAATCACCCTGAGGTACAAGCCTGGGATGCTAACGATCAATTAAAATATGGAGCAGCAGCAGCGGTGACTGACACTGGTTAAAACCCAGGAGACACAAACGATTTGTTCAGGCTTGAGGCTGCTCGATCTTTCTTCAGTCAGGCCTCAACGAATCGACCACTTCTGATTTTTCTAAAACAAAGGGATTTCAGGCTCTTCTTACTAACTCACTCTTCATGTTAATGAAGGCATCTTTCTCCACCGCAAAGTCCTTCGAGCTGCGACTTCAGCCTCTTTCCTGACTCCCAGGTCAACTTTTCTCTGTCAGATTTTGATTGTTTCCTCTCCCCCCCCTTTTTTAAGTTATCATATTTTTTTTAGTACCATGTCTATTTTCCCTCTTTTCTAATCCTTTTACTTTGTAATCAGAGTAACAAATGCCCTGAGAACAGTAATGAGTGTTTCACATTAATAAGTGTGACGTCACAGGTCTTGTCATCATAGCGCCTGTCTCTTGAGCGCTAACCATGTGCCACATCAGTTCACACACCTATAGTGCATTATCCTGCTGGATGCTCAAACACCATGTGAGGTTGTTGGGGGCTGGGTCTAGAGGAAGCCACATCGGATCAAACACCATGCAAGGTTGTTAGGGGCTGGGTCTAGAGGAAGCCACATCGGATCAAACACCATGCGAGGTTGTTAGGGGCTGGGTCTAGGGGAAGCCACATCGGAAACATAGAGTGCAATGTTTCAGGAGACAGCCACCCTCGGGGTCACGAAAATGTGGCATCGGCAACTGAGATTGTCCACCTCAGTCCCAGATCTAAATGGTACTGTTATCTCCACCTCCATCTTAGCTTGTAACGGAATGAGGTCACTTGCCCAAGGTTACAGAGATAAAGAACAAACAGAATAAGAACACAGGACCAGTGGACTCCAGAGCCCAAGCTCAGAGGAATTATAATAAATACATACTGAGAACATTCGAATAGCTTTTAAGGGCACCCTTGTTAAATATGAAGAGAGAGTCAAGCAATTTCAGACTTTGGAGGAAAACCTCTAACACAAAGGCCAGGGACCCAACTGAGCCAATGGGAAAACTCAAGACTATCTTCAAGCTAAAATGATGCAGAAAGCAGGAGAAAACTTCAAATGAATTAAAACCAATTCCTTAAAGAATTAGAAGATATTGCATCCATGAACTAAAAACAGGATAAAAAGTGAGCATTCAGAAAATAAGAAAACACTTGGAGAAATTAAGAATTTCATAACTGGAATGAATATAATTGTCCCCGCTTATCCATGGAAGATACATTTCAAGACCCCCAGTGGATGCCTGAAGCTGCAGATAGTTTCAAACCCTATATATACCATGTTTTTTCTATGTATACACACCTATGATAGAGTATAATTTATAAATTAGGCACAGAAAGAGATTAACAATAACTAATAATAAAACAATTATAATAATATACAATAATAAAAATTATGTGAATGTACTCTCTCTTTCAAAATATTTATTGTATTGTATTCTCCCTTCTTGTGATGATTCAAGATGATACAATGCCCATATGCTGAGATGAAGAGAGGTGAATGAAGTGAAATTGTGATTTACTGGTAGGCTACCAAGTAAGGGTCACTTAAACACAAGCACTGATATCTCCACAGGCCATCTGATAACTGAGACAGCTACTGCATGACTAAAGGGCAGGTAGCATTAGCATCATGGATACGCTAGATGAGGGATAATTCATATCTGGGGAAGGACAGAGTGAATGGCATAAAATTTCACCATGTCACTCAAAACAGTGCATAATTTAAAACTTATGAATTGTTTATATCTGGAATTTTTTATTTAACATTTTCAGAGCACAGTTGAAAAGTCACTGAAACTATGGAAAGACAAACTGCAGATAGGGGTTGGGTAAGATTACTGTATTTAAATAAAAGAGCTGAATAATAAGATTGAGGAAATCTCCCAGGAAATAGAATAAGACAAAGAGACGAACAATTGGAAAGAAAAGATAAAATCAGAAAATCAATTCGAGAATTCCAACACCAAACTAATAAGAGTCCCACAAAGAAAGGAGAGCAAAATGGAGAGTAAAAAATGATTAAAGAACCAGTACAAGAAAATTTGCATCAAATGTCCAGAATATTGTATAAAAATAGATAAAACAATGTAAAATTTTAGAACATCAGGGATAAAGAACTGGTCACAAAAACTTCTAGAAGAAAATACAAAAGATCAGGAATCAGAATGATATTCAAACTCCTTCTCTAGACCATTGGACACTAGAAAACAACAGAGCAGTGCTTGCAAAATTCTGAAGAACAGTGACTTACACACTGCCCATTAGATGTGAAAATAAACTAAAGGCATTTTTTCATACAAGCTGGTTCAATAAATTCACTTGCGATGGACCCTTTCTTAAGAAGCTACTAGAGACCCGAACTACTGCGTTGGCAAAGGGGCAGCGGAGCCATCTTTGTCAGACCACACTGACAGCAACCAGCATTGCGGCTTCTGCAGGTCACCAACAAAGAAGCCAGGGAGCTCTTCTAAAACCAGCACTGCAGAGCATCAGCAACAAAAGCGAGCAGCAATTCAATCCACACTAGGCAGACTCCCCAGGGCCCGGAGACCTGACCAGAACCTGCAGCAGTGACTGAGCCCCCCCCCACAGAGATTAAGAACACCGCTCAACGAGCCGCCACAGGGGGAGACCACCCAGTGTAGCTACAGGGACTCGCAGGGTCTGTGATGGTGTGGATTGCCCCGGTAGAGGTGGGAGTGGGGTCTACTCTGGGACGCAGTAGATGCGTAGATAAACAGACAGTCCCTGGTGACATTTGGGTGGGACATACTTGCAGCCTGCAGGTCGCAGCACCCTTATAGAGTCCCCGGGGATTGCCACAGGACATACAGCTGTGGTATCTGGGGAAAATTGGACCAAACCAGCCCTCTCTGTGGAAAACATGGAGTTCTGTGTTTGCACAGAATCGGGGCAAAGCAACACCCGCTGCTTCTGTAGGCAGAGACACAAGCCCGGGGACCCTGCTGGTGACACCTGCCATGGTGTAGACAGAGAGAGACATAGGGACAGCCCAAGTGGAGAACATGGAGACCCACACTTTCAGGGAGAGGGGCAATAGCGGCATTGGTCACTTGCACAGGTAGTGAGAGGCACCAGGCAAGGTACCCAATCACTGAAGGAGACCAAGAATTGGGCCTGCAAATGGACATTATACCAAGCAAGTGAGAATAACCATTCAGTAAAGGCTATTCACCATTAAGGCTCACCTAGTAGCAAATATCTACCTCTAGGATAAGAAACTATAAAGGGAGAGGGATTAAACATAGGATACCTACAGAGTGAGAGAGAGAGAACTACCAAAAACAACAAAGGTATAAACATAAGAAACCTGAAATCATGGAAAGGAAGAACAGCAAAGAAACAATGAGCCCCCACAATCCCACAACAACAGAACCCGCCAACTCAGAAGTGCAAAGATTGCCAGAAGGACAACTCAGAATTTCAATAGAGGAAATAATACAGGATTTCTGAAAAGAATTCAGAGAGAGCCTGAAAGCCATGAAGGATCAAATAAGCAAAGAATCCGACACCCTGAACAGGAATCAAAAAGAAGCTCTGAAGGAAGTGAAGGATGCAATAATTGAAATGAAGGCATCAATACAGACCATCAATAGACTAGACCACATGGAAAACAGAATCTCACTCTTAGAAGATGACCTCTCCAAAAATGAACACATAGTATATAAATTAGAAAAAACAACTTGAAAACATGAATTGGATATTGAAGAGATCTCAGCCAGTCTTAAAAGAGCAAACATAAGAATACTAGACATAGAAGAGGGATTAGAAGCTGAAACTAAAGGAATCAATAATCTATTCAGAGAAGTAATATTAGAAAATTGTCCAAACATAGAAAGAGAGGTCGATACACAGGTACAGGAAACATATAGAACCCCCAATAGACAGGATCAGAGAAGAAGTTCTCCACGCCACATAATAATCAAACTGACTAATGTAGAGACCAAGGAGAGAATCTTAAAGGCAGCGAGAGTAAAAGACCAAGTAACATTCAGAGGCAAACCAATAAGAATCACTCCCGACCTTCCAAACCAAGTCATGAAAGCCAGGAAGCCTGAAGCGACATATTCCAAACTCTGAAAGAAAACAACTTCCAGCCAAGATTTGTCTACCCAGCAAAGATATCTATCAAATTTGATGGAGAAATAAAAACCTTCCATGACAAACAGAAGCTGAAAGACTTTATGTCTTCCAAACCAGCACTAGAGAAAATGCTCAAAGAGATTAATTACAAAGAAAAAATAATAAGGAAACGCCAGAACCAGAGAAACAGTGATTTTCCATCAAACAACTAGGCAAAGAGCAAACACTGCCTCAAACAGAAATTAAAACTCAATGTGTTAGGAATGAAAATCCATCTCTCAATAATCACGCTGAATATAAATGGCCTCAATTCCCCAATCAAAAGACATAGGGTGGCAAAATGGATTAAAAATCACAATCCATCTATATGCTGCCTGCAAGAAACACACCTTACAAGTAAAGATACGCACAAACTAAAGGTGAAGGGGTGGAGCAAGATAATCCATGCTAACGGAACTCGAAAACAAGCAGGAGTAGCAATTTGATATCAGACAAATTAGACTTCAAACCTAAACTTATCAGAAGAGACAAAGAAGGTCATTTCTTACTGGTAAAAGGAACAATTCAGCAAGAGGATATAACAATAGCCAACATTTATGCCCCAAACATAGGTGCAACCACTTTCATAAAAGAAACTCTTCGTGACATTAAATCACACATAGAT
>PVJS01033634.1:0-22051 GCA_004027185.1 Glis glis
AAAAAAAAAAAAAAAAAGAAAGAAACAGGGTCTTGCTAAATTGCTGAGGCTGGTGTTTTTATTATTATTATATTTATTTATTTTTTGTGGTACTGGGGATTGAACCCAGGGGCATTCTACCTCTGAGCTCCACCCCCAGACCGATTTTTTATTCTTTATTTTGAAACAGGGTCTCACTAAGTTGCGGAGGGCCTCACTAAGTAGCTGAGGCTGGCTGCGAACCTGCATCCTCCAGTCTCAGTCTCCCAAGTACTGGGATTACAAGCGTGTGCCAGGAAGCCCAGCTCTGAGGCTGGTCTTAAACCTATGATCCTTCTGTCTCAGCCTCCCAAGTACATTACAGGCACGCACACCATGCTTGGCTTGGCTACCTCCATTTGCTGAATGGACTAAATGGCTTTATTTTGAAACTGGGTCTTGCTAGGTTGATGAGTCTCACTACTTGCTGAGGCTGTCCTCGAACCTGCAATCCTCCTGTCTCAGCCTCCCAAGTACTGGGATTACAGGCGTGTGCCACCAAGCCTGGCTAGACAATTGTGAATTTCTAATCAATAAATCCCCAAACCGTTTTCACATATGTGGCTAGATCATGTCTCTCCCCAAATGCAAGCCCTCTATTAACTACTCCCGAGATTTCTCCATGCTACAGAAAATTCTATTATTTACCACTGTGCTGCATGTCCCTTGTTATATGTACCTGGCGTCTGGACAAGAGTACGATTTTACATTTGTTGTTGTTTTCTTCTTCTTTTCTTGTTTGTACTGGGGCTTGAACCTAGGGGCATTCTACCTCCAAGCTATACGCCTAGTCATAGCCTTGCTAAGTTGCTGAGGCTGACCTCAAACCAGCGATCCTCCTGTCTCAGCCTCCCAAGTCCTGGGATTACATGTGTGCACCACCGAGACCAGCTTTTACATTCATTCTTATTTGACTTCCTCTTGTCAGATATTTCTTCTATTGCAGTCTATCAAGTACTCTGGATTCTAAATTCATCATCTGAGAATGTACTCCCTCTCAAGTTCATGTTCTCTATGAATCTGAATGGTTGGTTTGTTTATGCTTCTCAATCTTCCTCACATTAATATGCCCTGTTATTTCTCCTAAGTAAGATTCTTGAGGGCAGGCAGTGTGTGTGAGTACATGTATTTAAGTAAAATCGACCTGCAGTATGTAATACACACTATGGGTACTTGGATAACTGATCATGGCAGGCAGATGGCAGCCTTAGGACAATCTCAGAAGACATCAAGCAGGGGCGCCAGTCACATTGCATACTATGTGAACCATGCTCCCTGAAGCTGTGCAACACAGACCCCCTGGGCCGACTCACAGATGTTACTTTCTACTTTGGGTGCTGTTCCTCAAGGAGATTCAGACTCACTAAGGCATAGGTGCTCTCACTGAGCAAGCTGCCTACAGAGTTTCTAATTTGAAATAAGATACCATAAGAAGCCAAGCTCTGGGCACGCCTTGCCTTGTCCTAATAGGAAGTTGCTGCCCCAAGGCAAGATACAATATACTTCCAGAAGGGGTAAAATTTTTTTATTGTGTGTGGTACTGGGGATTGAACCCAGGGGCACTCTGCCTCTGACCTGTACCCCAGCCCTATTTTATTTTGAAACAGGGTGTTGTTATATTGCTGAGGATGGCTTCAAACTTGTGATCCTCCTGTCTTAGCCTCCCAGTACTGGGTGGAATTGCAGGCATGTGTCACCACGCTTGACTCAGAAGAGGTGAGATTTAATGCCCTTCAAAGCACCTTTGACATGTTTTATTTATTTTTTGGTGCTAGGTATATAACCCAGGGCTTCACACATGCTAATCATGTGCTCTACCACTGAGCTATAACCCCAATGTCATGCTTTGAAAAAAAAATTACATCCATATCTGGAGAACTCCCACAGCATATTAAAAAAATATGGGTTAGAGAAATTATTTGAGATTAAGGCTGAGATAGAAAGCCATTTTAAGTTGCAGTTTTAGGTCTTGTGTTTCTAGAGTCCTGATTCTCAAATGTGGCCCATGCCTCATATTCGGAGACAAGACAAACTCTGCTAACTAAAGGTAACTAACTAAAGTCTATTCATAGTTTGGCATAAAGTATACGAGAAAAGAAAATGCCTGGCATATAGAACAAGCTCAGTAGGTATTAGTTTTTTGTTTTGTGTTGTTTTTTTTTCCTGGACTGTAGCTGTAGCTTAGTGGTACAGGGCTTGCCTAGCTCAAACCCCAGCCCTGCAAATCAAGAAAAATTCCATATCACTTTTCTTTTACCTGCTCAAAAATCTCTAATATGGTTGGGGGTATAGTCAGGGGTACAGTGAATGCTCAGCATGCACAAAGCTCTGGGTTCAATCCCCAGCACTGGGGGAAAGATGGCTTCCAAAGCCACGTGAGATCAAGCCCCTCCTCCTTGCTCACTGCTTGCTCACCCTTTCCTGATCCCACCTCAGCGCTTTTGCTCTTGGTGTTCCTCTTGCCTGGAACTTTTCCTTGACTGGATGTCAGACAGATAACCAAATGACTCATTCTCTCATTTCCTCAGGGTTTCATTTCATCCTCCCCTGCCGTGTGTGTGTGTGTGTGTGTGTGTGTGTGTGTGTGTGCGCGCGCGCGCGCGCCTGTGTGTGTGTGTGTGTACTGCTGAGGATCCTGAGGCCTCCCTAGGCAAGCACTCTACTACTGAGCTACAGTCCCAGTCCACTTCCCATGAGTTTTTGTCCAAATATTATCTTCTCAGACCATCTTTTTTTTTTCCCTTTGTGGTACTAGGGTTTGAACCCAGGGGTGCTATATACCATTGGGCTACATTCCCAGCACCCCCTTTTTTGTGGTACTGTGAATTGAACCCAGGGCCATTCTACCTCTGAGCTATACCCCTAGCTCTATTTTATTTTGTACTTTTGAGACAGGGTCTCAGTAAATTGCACAGGCTGGCCTAAAAC
The DNA here is from genome assembly GCA_004027185.1 of Glis glis. Lineage (NCBI taxonomy): Eukaryota > Metazoa > Chordata > Mammalia > Rodentia > Gliridae > Glis > Glis glis. Next base: position 2,947 of record PVJS01033634.1, read on the forward strand.
CTTTTCTTTACCTCTAAACACTAACAAGCATTTTTCTTTTTCTTTTTTTTTTGCGGTACCAGGGATTGAAACCAGGGGCATTCTACCTCCGAGCTACACCCCCGGCCCTATTTTTTTAATCCTTTATTTTGAAACCAGGTCTCACGAAGTTGTGGAAGCCTCACTAATTAGCTGAGGCTGGCCGCGAACCCGGGTCCTCCAGTCTCCGCCTCCCAAGTACTGGGATTACAAGCGTGCGCCACCACGCCCGGTTCTAACAAGCATTTTTCCAAACCACCTGCATTAGAATCACATATTGAGCTTGTTAAAAGTGCAGATTCCAGCTGGGCATAGCAGCACATGCCTGTAATCCCAGTACTTGGGAGGCTGTGACAGGAGGATCGCAGGTTTGAGGCCAGGCTCAGCAATTTAGTGAGGCCCTCAGCAACTTAGTGAGACCCTGTTTCAAAATAAAAAATAAAAAGGGCTGGGGGTGTAGCTCAGAGGTAGAATGCCTCTGGGTTCAATCCCCGGTACCCCCCCAAAAAAGTGCAGATTCCTGGACTCCACTTTGGTTTTTATTTTTGGTACTGGGCATTGAACCCAGGGGCATTCTACCTTGAGCTATATCCCCCGCTCTATTTTATTTTTAATTATTTACTATTAATTAATTGATTAATTAATTTGCAGTACTGGGGATTGAACCCAGGGGCATTCTACCTCTGGGCCTACCTGCCTGCCTTCTTGCCTTCTTGCCTGCCTGCCTGCCTGCCTTCCTTCCTTCCTTCCTTCCTCCCTCCCTCCCTCCCTCCCTCCATTTATTTTTGTGGTACTGGGGATTGAACCCAGGGGCATTCTATCTCCGAGCTACACCCCCCAGCACTATTTTTTATACTTTATTTTGAAACCGGGTCTCACAAAGTTGCGGAGGGTCTCAAAGTAGCTGAGGCTGGCCACGAACCCAGATGCTCTGGTCTCAGCCTCCCAAGTACTGGGATTACAACCATGTACCACCACGCCCGGCTTATTTTATATATTTTTTAAAATTTTTTTTTTGCGGTACTGGGGATTGAACCCAGGGGCATTCTACCTCCGAGCTACAGCCCCGCCCCTATTTTTTATTCTTTATTTTGAAACAGTGTCTCACTAAGTTGCAGAGGGCCTCACTAAGTAGCTGAGGCTGCCGTGAACCTGGATCCTCTGGTCTCAGCCTCCCAAGTACTGGGATTACAAGCGTGTGCCATCATGCCCGGCATTCTTTTTATTCTGAAACAGGGTCTCGCTAGGTTGATGAAAGCTGTCCTTGAACCTGCAATCTTCTGTCTCAGTCTCCCAAGTACTGGGATTACAGGCGTGCGCCACCTGGCTTATTTTTTATTTATGTATTTTTTTTTTTTTTGCGGTACCGGGGATTGAACCCAGGGGCATTCTACCTCCGGGTTACACCCCCGGCCCTATTTTTTATCCTTTATTTTGAAACCAGGTCTCACGAAGTTGCGGAGGGCCTCACTAAGTAGCTGAGGCTGGCCGTGAACCCGGATCCTCCGGTCTCCGCCTCCCAAGTACTGGGATTAAAATTGTGTGCCACCACGCCCGGCTCTTATTTTTTTATTTTGAAACAGGTTCTCACTAAGTTCCTGAGTGTCTGGCTAAGTTGCTGAGGCTGACCTCGAACCTTCGATCCTCCTGTCTAGGCCTTCCAAGTACTGGGATTATAGGCGTGTGCCACCACACATGGCCCTGGACTCCATTTTGGATTAAATGAATGCATATTTCTGGAAGTAGGACATTGGAACGTGCACTTTTTAAATTTTTATTTATTTAGTTTTGGTTCTGGGGATTTAATCCAGGGGCATTCTCCTTCTAACCTATACCTCCATCCCTTTTTAATTTCAACCAGGGCCTCACTAAGTTGCTGAAGTTGGCCTCAAACTGGTAATCAGCCTCCTAAGTATTGGAATTACAGACAGGTATGCGCCACCATGCCCAGCTGGTATGTACCCTAAACAAGTGTTGTGGTTACTTACGAACACTGAAGTTTGGGAATTACTGCTTTAAGGGCTCAAAGGTAGATAAAATTGGTCACAATTTTAGCCCACACTTCAAAATGAAACTGTACTTTAGCTAAAATGCAAATAATCTTACCTTACATTTTTCTTCCCTCCTTCCCTTCCTTTCTCTTTTTGTAGTGGTGGGGAATGAACCTAGGGCTTCACACATGCTAGGCAAGCACTTTGCCACTGAGCTGCATCCTCAGCCCATACCTCACTTTTTTTTTTTTTTTCCAGTACTGGGGATTGAACCCAGGGGCATTCTACCTCCTAGCTACATCCCCAGCCCTATTTTTTTTTTTTTTTGTAGTACTGGGGATTGAACCCAGGGGCATTTTACCTCTGAGCTACACCTCCAGCCCCATTTTTTTTCTTTATTTTGAAACAGAGTCTCACTACGTTGCAGAGGGCCTCACTAAGTAGCTGAGGCTGGCCGTGAACCCGGATCCTCCGGTCTCAGCCTCCCAAGTACTGGGATTACACGCGTGACCACCACGCCCAGCTTTATGTTTTATTTTGAAACAGGGTCTCACTAAGTTGCGGAGGGCCTCACTAAGTAGCTGAGGCTGGCCGCAAACCCGGATCCTCCGGTCTTAGCCTCCCAAGTACTGGGATTACAAGCGTGTGCCACCATGCCCGGCTCCTACCTCACTTTCTCTCTCTCTCTCTCTCTGACTTGTGATCTCGCTATGTTGCTCAGGCTGGTCTCAAACTCCTGGACTCAAGCAATCCCCCACCTTGCCTTCCTGAGTAAATGGAACTACATGTATACACCACTGCTCCTGGCTCATACCCTACACTCTTCATGGCACTTTTAGAATCTAGAAAATCCTCAGCATCTCATGAAGCAGTTACCATTATATCCAAATAACAGATGAGGAAACCGAAATTCAACTATACAAAACATGCTCAGCAGAGCTAACATCTTTTTTTTTTTTGGTACTGGGGATTGAACCCAGGAGCATTCTACCTCCGAGCTACACCCCCAGCCCTTTTTTTATTCTTTATTTTGAAACAGGGTCTAAGTTGTGAAGGGCCTCACTAAGTAGTTGAGGCTGGCCGCGGACCTGGATCCTCCGGTCTCTGCCTCCCAAGTACTGGGATTACAAGCGTGTGCTACCACACCTGGTTAAGATCTGTGTGTGTGTGTGTGTGTGTGTGTGTGTGTGTGTGGTACTGGGGATTGAACCCAGGGACAGTCTATCTCCAAGCTACACCCCCAGCCCTATTTTTTATTCTTTTTTTTATTTTTATTTTTATTTTTATTTTTTTGTGGTACCGGGAATTGAACCCAGGGGTGTTCTACCTCCGAGCTACACCCCCAGCCCTTTTTTTATTCTTTATTTTGAAACAGGGTCTAAGTTGTGGAGGGCCTCACTAAGTAGCTGAGGCTGGCGGCGAACCCGGATCCTCCGGTCTCTGCCTCCCAAAGTACTGGGATTACAAGCGTGTGCCACCACGCCCGGCTTTATTCTTTATTTATTATTATAACTCTTTTTTTTTTTTTGGCGGTACCAGGGATTGAACCCAGGGGCATTCTACCTCAGGGCTATTTTTTATTTTGAAACAGTGTCTCACTAAGTTGTGTAGGGCCTCACTAAGTAGCTGAGGCTGGCCCGGAATGCGGATCCTCCGGTCTCAGCCTCCCAAGTACTGGGAATACAAGCATGCGCCACCATGCCCAGCTTTTATTCTTTATTTTGAAAAAGTGTCTCACTATGTTGTGGAGGGCCTTGCTAAGTAAGCTGAGGCTGGCTGTGAACCTGCAATCCTCCTAATGTCAGCCTCCCAAAAACTGGGATTACAAGTGTGTACCACTATGCCTGGCTCAGAGCTAAGATCTGAAAGCAGATGCAAGGACTTCCTAGTCCAAGGCTCTTGCCACCTTACCAGAGCCACCCTCCTGGTCACAAGACGACCTGCTGTGTGCTTACACTACAGCTAGCACCCAGTGAATGGCTAATACATGCCAGGAACCATGTCAAATACTACGTGAACCAACTCACGTCATCCCCACAGCAACCTCATGAGGCAGATACTTCATTAACACAACTGTAAGATGAGGAAATCAAGGCACAGAGAAGTGAAGTCGCTTGCTCAAGGTGACACAGCTAGTGAGTGGAGAGGCTAGAATGTGCCTCTCTTCTTACTGTTCTACCTGCTCCAAGCTCTCAGTAACACAGAGCATCTGCATGTGTAGGGCAGAAGCCTTCACAATATCTGCAAGTGTGGAAATCACAGTATCTGATTTAGTGTGGAAATTCACGAGAAGAGAAAGGGGCAGCCATGTGTTGCTGATTTCTTAAAGACTGAGCTTTCTGGGCTTGGTGTACTTTTCTTGGGCAGCTGACATGGCATGGGTCTGGAGAAAGCAGGGTCTAGGGAAAGATCACTGCATAGTCTCCTAACCTGTGTGATCTTGGGGATATGACTGAACCTTAACTGCAAAATACTAAAGATTCTGAAGATCTCTTTCCATTTCTTTCTTAAGAAATTTTACTGTAAATTAATGATTTTTCGTTTTGTGGTACTGGGGATTGAATTCAGAGGCATTCTACCTTCAATCTACACCTCTAGCACTTTTTATTTTTTGTTTTGAAACAGGGTCTCATTAGGTTGCTGAGAGTCTCACTATGTTGCTGAGGCTGTCCTCAAATCTGTGATCCTTGGGTTTCAGCCTCCCAAATACTGGGATTACAGGTGTGCGCCACCATGCCTGGCTTAAACTAATAATTTATAAATGTATATATTTATGGGGTACAAAGTGATATTATGATTATAGATACAATGTAATTCAATCAAATGAACATCCATCACCTCAAATTTTTATTTTCAGTGGTGAAAACATTTGAAATGTACCTTCTTAGCTGGGCTTGGTGGTGCAGGCCTGTAATCCCAGTACTTGGGGGGCTGAGACAGGAGGATTGCAGGTTTGTGGTCAGCCTCTGCAACCTAGTGAGACCCTATTTCAAAATAAAAAATAAAATAGGGCAGGAGGCGTAGCTCACAGGCAGAATGCCTCTGGTTTCAATCCCTAGTACCTTCCCTCCCACAGACAGAAATGTACTTTTTTATTTGGTGCTGGTACCTTTTTTTTATTTAGTGGTGCACCACTGCACCAGGCAAAGTGTACTCTTAGCAAATCTGTAATGTACACTACACTATTATCAACTCTATTCACGATGCTGTGCAACAGATCTCAAACAAACAAAACTCCCCAAAACCCTTCTCCTCATGCCTGAGACTCTGTACCCTTTGACCATCTCCCCATTCTCCCTAGTCCAACCTCTGATAACCATCATTCTACTCTGCTTCTATGAGTTCAATTGTTTTAGATTTCACATATAAGTGAGAATATGTGGTATTTGTCTTTCTGTGATTGGCTTATTTCACTTGTAATGGTCTCCAATTCCACCATGTTATACCAAATGACAGAATTTTTTTCTTTTTCTTTTTTCTTTTTATTTTGCAGTACTGGGGATTGAACCCAGGGGCATTCTACCTCCGAGCTACAATCCCAGCCCTATTTTTTTTATTCTTTATATTGAAACAGGGTATAAGTTGCGGAGGGCCTCAGTAAGTAGCTGAGGCTGGCTGAGAACCCAGATCCTCCAGTCTCCGCCTCCCAAAGTACTGGGATTACAAACGTGCGCCACCATGCCCGGCAGGCTTTTATTCTTTATTTTGAAACAGGGCCTCACTAAGTAGCTGAGGCTGATCGCGAACCTGTGATCCTCCTGTCTCAGCCTCCCAAGTACTGGGATTACAAGCATGCGCCACCATGCCCGGCCCAATATTCTTCTTTTTAAAGGCTGAATAGCATTCCGTTGTATGTGTATACCACATTTTCTTTATTTATTCACCTGCTGATGGACACTTTGGTTGATTCTGTAATTTGGCTATTGTGAATAATGATGCAATGAACATGGGAGTGAAGATAACTCTTCAGCGAAGTTATTCCAAATCTTTTGGAGAAATATACAGCAGCTGCATTGCTGGACCTCTCTTTCCTTTCTTAAAGGTCTCTATCAGTCTAGGCAGTCATCTTGGAAAGGAGGAAAGAAAAGACTGTTCCGCCACTGAGCTCGATGCTGGGGCTCGGCGGTCAAAGGAGACAGGGCCCAAAGTGGGGCCTGGTCTGTTTGGAAGGGTTGATGATTCAAAATTTGAATTAATATCAAGAAACTAGAGATAATTCTGATGATCAGAAAAGGGTGGTACAGGTTCTTCTCATATGATAGGCCACTCAGGAAGACTTGGAGGGTTTGATGGAATCATTAGCACAGAGCTCCCCTCTGGCCACAGAGCAGAGGAAGAAATAGTGGACCAGTGTATAAAGCTCCAGAGCGGAAAATTTCTGTTGGTGTCCAAACTAAGTTTTTGGCTTTCTTTGAGGCTTGGAAAGACTTATACTGATGTTTTAATCACCTGTTTAGTGTTCTGGAGGCTCTTGTCAGCAGTCTCACTGAGCTTGCTCCAGCAGGCAGAGGGGAGCTGCTGGCTCATGCACCGGTGCTTGTGTGAGCTGTTTCTTTCCCATGGCTGTTTCCAACACCTCACAGCTCCCTCTGAGCCACTTGGAAGGTACAAGCCAAAACTGTGAGCCCCACAGGAGACAGAGGACACTCTAACTTCTCCCTAGATCTGAAGTCAGGAGGGACTCCTTAAGAAGACTGAAGGTATGGGCTGGGGATGCAGCTCAGTGGCAGAGTGCTTTGCCTAGCATGTGTGAGGCACTAGGTTCAATCCCTGGTAGTTATGAGAGAGAGAGACAGAGAGACAGACAGACAGACAGACAGACAGAGACCTATTCTGAAAGATTTAGCTGGACATGATAGTATATGCCTATAATCCCAGCACTTGGGAGTCCGAGACAGGAGGATCACAGGTTTGAGATCAGCCTCAGCAACTTAGTGAGACTCTCAGCAACTTAGCAAGACCCGATTTCAAAATAAAAAGGGCTAGACGGGCGTGGTGGCGCACGCTTGTAATCCCAGTACTTGGGAGGCTGAGACAGGAGGATCGCAGGTTCAAAGTCAGCCTCAGCAATTTAGCAAGACTCTCAGCAACCTAGTGAGACCTTGTTTCCAAATAAGAAATAAAATAGGGCTGGGGGTGTAGCTTGGAGGTAGAATGCCCCTGGGTTCAATCCCCAGCACCGCAAAAAATAAAATAAAATAAAAAGGGCTGATGGGATAGCTTGGTGGTAGAATGCCCCTGGGTTCAATCCCCAGTACCAAAAAAAAAAAAAAAAAAAAGTCGAGGTGCAATGAGGTAAGGCCTCTCTCTGAAGATGTCTGCCAGCACCACCTCTGTGGCAGCACAGAGGAAACAGGCTTGTTTTCTAGGGCAGTCATCATCCAGATACTCTGAAGCTTTTGGGTACTTCTCATGAAAGAGGCCCTCACAAGTGAAAAGAGTACTGAACTCAGGGCAGGGCAGTTCCAGAAACAAAAACTCAGGAGCATGCATGAAGTCCACCAAGGAGGTTCAAGGTAGTGGCAAGTACAGCAAGCCAGCAATTTACTTCTTCTGCAAGTTTCATTGCTTACAGCTTCTTTGTGGCTGCAATAGCCCATTTTACTGGGAAAGCTGTGGTGTATATGAAGTAACAGTTGCTAGGCATTAAGCTATTTCATTTGATTATCCCAGTAATACTGTGATAGAAAGAGGAAGAGGAAACTGAAGTGCAGAGAAAATGAACATCTGGTTAGTGATGAAGCTGGGATTTGACCTCAAAGTTGTCTTATTCCAAAGTCTGTGCTCTGTACATTACACTATGTGGCCTCTCAGGAAGGTAAGGGTATTTTTGCAAAGAGCACAGGACACCTTTAGAGAAAAGACCTATTTCAAGTCCTTCTCACTTAAAGGATACTACACTTGCCCTGGTTCAGCAGCAGCCAAAAGTACCCAGGACAAAATCAACAGTTCGGATCTAACTTTTAATTAGATAAACACAAACTAAATGGGTGCTTGGCTAAGCTACAGACAAGAACAAAAATAATAAAATGTATATATTTATTTATTTTGGTGGTACTGGGGATTGAACCCAGAGGCATTCTACCTCTGAGCTACACTTCCAGCCCTATTTTTTATTCTTTATTTTGAAACAGAGTCTCACTAAGTTGCGGAGGGCCTAAGTAGCTGAGGCGGGCCATGAACCTGTGATCCTCCTGTCTCAGCCTCCCAAGTACTGGGATTACAAGCACGAGCCACCACGCCCAGCAAAATAATAAAATTTAAAACTTCTCAGGGCCAGGTGTGGTGGTGTAGCTTGGGGGTAAAATGTCCCTGGGTTCAATCCCCAGTACCACAAAAAATAAAATAAACTTCTCAGGATACCTGCCCTGAAAAGAGTTCTATCATTCAGATTTATTTCATTTCCCTGGATGCAATAGAGGCAAGATTTTTACTGATCTGATGAATGAATGTATGAAACTAACCACTGCTGGATGCTCTACGGATTTCTCTGAAAGCTCTCTACACTCCAGTCTTACACTCTTGCATTGGATGCATGTGAAGAGGAAAGTCCACCAAGGAGCACTGGCACAGGAAAACATAAAGCTCCTTCCTACCTGGTGCACAAAGGCTCTACAAATCTGTCAATCCCAGAAATTTATAATGTGAGCAACAAGGTATCTTGTTTGTTAGTTAACCTTTGATTTTGGAGGGAGGTACCATGGAGGAGGAGAAAGAAAAAATAATTACTTTTTAATTTTTATTTTTGTAGTTCTGGAGATTGAATCTAGAGGCATTCTACCTCTGAGCTACATCCCCAGCCCTATTTTATTTTTATTTATTTATTTATTTATTTATTTATTTATTTATTTATTTATTTATTTTTGCGGTACCGGGGATTGAACCCAGGGGCGTTCTACCTCTGAGCTACACCCCCGGCCCTATTTTTTATACTTTATTTTGAAACTGGGTCTCACGAAGTTGCAGAGGGCCTCACTAAGCAGCTGAGGCAGGCTGCGAACCCGGATCCTCCGGTCTCCGCCTCCCAAGTACTGGGATTACAAGCGTGTGCCACCACGCCCAACCTTATTTTTATTTTTAAACAGGGTCTCGCTAAGTTGATGAGAGTCTCAGTACTTGTTGAGGCTGTCCCAAACCTGCGATCTTCTTGTCTCAGCCTCCCAAGTACTGGGATTACAGGCATGCATCACCATGCCTGGTTTAAAAATAGTTACTTCTAATTTGGGTGTAGTTCAGTGTTAGAGCCCGTGTTTAGCAAGCACAAGGCCCTGGTTTCAATCCACAGCCTCAGAAGAAAAAAAATTTACTTCTCAGTGGAAAGACAAGTTTAGGGAAGAGATGCTGATTTTTGACTGAATTCTCTGGGGACACTTTTCTTTCTTCTCTCTTTTGTAGTACTGGGGATGGAACCCAGGGGCATTCTACCTCCAGGCTATACCCCCAGACCTATTTTATTTTTTTATTTGGAAACTGGGTCTCGCTAAGTTGCTGAGAGCCTCACTAAGTTGCTGAGGCTGGTTTTGAACCTGTCTCAGTCGCCCAAGTACTGGGATTAAAAGCATGCGCCACCATGCCTGGCTTCTGGGACACTTTTTTTTTTTTTGCGGTACTGGGGATTGAACCCAGGGGCATTCTACCTCCGAGCTCCACCCCCAGACCTATTTTTTTATTCTTTATTTTGAAACAGGGTCTCACTAAGCTGCAGAGGGCCTCAATAAGTAGCTGAGGATGTCCTCGAACCTGCGATCCTCCTGTCTCAGCCTCCCAAGTACTGGGATTACAAGCGTGCACCACCACGCCCCGCTGTGGGGACACTTTTCTGTCATAGAATTTTCCCTCTCTTCTCTTTTCTTTCTTTCTTTTTGTACTGGGGATTGAACCCAGAGGCATTCTACCTCTGAGCTACACCCCCAGACCTTTTTATTTTTTGTTTTTGAAACAGGGTCTCGCTAGGTTGCTGAGAGTCTCACTACATTGCTGAGGCTGTTCTCCAACCTGCAATCCTCCCGTCTCAGTCTTTCAAGTACTGGGATTACAGGCGTGGTGGCCGGGCTTTCTCCTCTCTTTTCTTTCCAGGGAAAGTTTCTTGACTGTCTTGATTCTGGGGCTGAGAGTTAACTTCCCTTTGTCTAGCCAAACCACTCAGCTCATGCCATTGTTCCCTGCCCTGTTATGTCAGAGTTCAAGCAGATAAGCTGCCAAGATGCCCTTTGTTGGAGGAAGGGAGGGAGTCCCTCAAGGGAACACTGCTTACTGAGGTATAGATTCCTACAGAAGCGAATGACACACACTGCTCTTCCTCGGAGACCTCAAAGGAATCTACTTAAAAAGGCTGCAATTAGGGAAGAGCAAGAAGTAAGGGAATGAAAGGGAGACCCTGACCAGAGAGGTCTCAAGTCCCACAGGAATAACTGGGGATAAGGAAAAGGCTGTCCTGTCATGAGAGCAAAATTAACCAGAGCCATTAAGACAGAGGGAGAAAGGGTGCTGGGAAAATAAAAAGGGCAAAGCTTATAGACCACTGCATACATGGAGGGAGCAGGACACAAGTGTTCCAAAGCTGATGACAAGGCAGGCAGGAAACCTCCATGTCTTTGCTGACAGGAAAGGAAGAGTGAAATTCTGGGTCTTGTCTCTGCAGAATTTCTAATAGGCATCTGAAGTTCCCCCTCTTCCCAAGGACGTGCTGACAGCTGGGAATACTGCCCTTCAGGTCAGGCAGGGATGGGATCTAGACCTCTCAGGAGGTCATGAAGAGGTTCAGTTAGGACTCAAACCACGAACCCAAACACAAACGGGAATGCCATTTCCTGTTGGGTTTCCATGCTATAAAAAAGTGGGGGAGAACTGCCAACTACAAAGTGCTCTTGCTATCTTCTGTGGAAAATGGAGTATGCAATGCATCCAGCTCCAGGTTCTGACTTGTAAATCTAAGTGAGAACTAGCTGCTAGCTGCTAGAGGCTTGCAGTGTTAAAGAGACATTCCTCCCCTGACCTGCCAGCTTTCTGCTTGCTGTCTGTGGACTTCCAGAGAGCTGATGACAAAGCTGTCTTGAGCCACCGGAGCAAGGGCAGTCTTGGGCTTTGGCAGCTCCTTCTGGACACTAGTTCACTGTCCTGTGTTCTTAAACAGCTCTGATGGAACAAGCCATCTGTGAGGGTTATTTAATTTGGAGCTGGAAGAGGGTGAGGATGTGGAAAAAATAAACTGAGCAGCCAAAGGATGAGGCCAGAGAGAGAAGGCAGGTGGCATGTACATGGGACTGTGTGCCAGGGCCGAGCGGGCGGGACTGCAGAAAGGAATGGTGCCGAAAGGAGGCCAGCACGGGAAGAGCTGAAACGCCCAACACACCATGATTTTATTTCCAGAGCAGTGTTTTACTGCTCTCCTTCAAGGGCTCACAAGCCCTTACTTGTGGTTTCCATTTCTAGAAGAATCCTGGGATAGTAGACTATAAGCACACCTGCCTTGCTTTCTGAAAAGCTACCAGAACCCTGCCTAATTTCTTGCTGGGCCTGAATCTTAGCCTACAAGGTAAAACTAACAGGTTTTCAACATCCAAAGTAACAAGATAATGGCAATAGATGGAAAGGTAGAAAGTGAAAATGGTGGACATCGGAAGGAAGGTGCAGGGGTTACAGAAAACAGCAAATGAAACTGCAGAATGATCTGGGAAGGTCTATGGGAATCTGATGTATGTCTGGATTGTAACTCTTCAGAGTCCTCTTAAGAGCCCCCCTCCCCCACGCCCATGGAAACACATATTGAGAGATACTTTTATTTTTTAAAGTCTAGCCGGACTGGAAATGTAGCTCAGTGGTAGACAGCACTTGATTAGCATGTGTGAGGCCCTAGGTTCAAACCCTAGTACTGCGCACCGTGTGTGCACATGAGACCCTGTTTCAAAATAAAATAGGGCTGGGGTGTGGCTTAGAGGTATAATGCCCCTGGGTTTAATCTCCAGTACCACTCCCAACACAAAATGGCTGGGGTGTAGCTCAGAGGTAGAATGCCCCTGGGTTCAATCCTCACTACCCCGCCTATACACACACACTCTAGCTGGGTGTAGTTGCACACATCTATAATCCTAGTACTTGGGAGGCTGAGACAGGAAGATTACAGGTTCAAGACCAGCACATAGTAACTTAATGAGACTTTGTTTCAAAATAAAAAATAAAAAATAAAAAGGGCTGGGGGTCTATCTCTATGATAGAACACTGTGGGTTCAATCCCCAGTACCCATAAAAAAATCTAGGCATCTTCACTTATTTCATTTAATTCTTACTGAAAGTTTATGAAGTGACTACTGCCATTCTCATTTTATAGAGAGTAAACTCAAGCAGAGATAGACTAAATGAATTATCTGGAGTTTTCTTATGATTAGCACTGAGCATAATGAAGTCTATGTCATATCTAGAATAGGGAGATGATTTTTTCTGCAGGTCATTCTGGCAAAATGGCATTAGAACTGATGGTATCTCATCTGATTCATTTCTGATCACCAAGCCTACATTGTATATCCTCAGAGGATTTGAAAAAGAGACCAAAAGAACTGTAGCTGCTGAATATATATGTATTTCCAGTCCTGGGGAATCGAACTCAGGGCCTTGCTAGGAAAGCACTCTACCACTGAACTACACCCCCAACCCTATTTCTGGCTCTTTACTTCTGGCTCTTTACTTCTGAAGTAAGCAGACTAAGAACAGGCTTAGAGATAGCAACTATGAATGGTGCGTACTCTACTTTTGAAGCACATGCCTAGAAGGATATGCTTATAAACTGCTTTAAGTATAGTTTCAGTGCTGTATACTGATAAGACAGAAAGAAGATAAAACTCTGTACCAGTCTGTACTAGGGAAACCTACATGCAGCCTCAACTTTCCTTTTTCTTTTTTTTTCTTCTTGCAGTGCTGGGGATTGAACCAAGGGCCTCCTGCATGCTAGGCAAGTACTCTCTCTTTACCACTAAGTTACTCCTCAGCCCCATTACTACTACTACTACTTTTTCTTTTCAGTACTGGGGATAGAACTCAGGCCTTGTGAATGCTAGGCAAGTGTTCTACCACTAAGTTACATCCTCTGGCCTTTATTTTTATTTTGAGATAGGGTCTCATGAAGTTGCCCAGGCTGGCCATAAACTTCTGATTATCTTGCCTCAGCCACCTGAGGAGCTGGGACTACAGGTGTGTGCCACTGTGTCCAGTTCAGTGTTTTTACATTGACAACACAGAACTAAAATCTGCCACTGAATTCTGCAATTTAAGTTAAAGCCACTCTTGGGAGTGAGAGAGCAGTTCAATGAGAACATCCTGTCTGGGAGGCACTCATGGTATTGTGACACTCCAGCTGCCAAACTGAAGCCACATAGTAACATGTAGTTTAAAAACACAGCACAAAAACCGGGCGTGGTGGCGCACCGCATGTAATCCCAGTACTTGGGAGGCTGAGGCAGGAGGATTGCAGGGATGATCCTCCTGGGTCTCGGCGCGAACCCAGATCCTCTGGTCTCAGCCTCCCAAGTAGTGGGATTTTATTATTCACGGCCAGCCTCAGCTACTTAGTGAGGCCTCCGCAACTTAGTGAGACCCTGTTTCAAAACAAATATTAAAAAATAGGGCTGGGGGTGTAGCTTGGCGGTAGAATGCCTCTGAGTTCAATCCCCAGTACCGCAAAAAAACCAAAAAACAAAAAACCGCAGCACATGATAAAAAGATGATATAAAAGGCTGAATTAAAAAAAAAAAGTGGCCCGGCGTAGTGGCGCATGCTTGTAATCCCAGTACTTCAGGAGGCGGAGACCAGAGGATCCCGGTTCACGGCCAGCCTCAGCTCTCTCTCTTTCTCTCTCCCTGTCTCTCTCTCTCTCTCTCTCTCTCTCTCTCTCTCTCTCTCCTTAGTGAGGCCCTCCGCAACTTCGTGAGACCTGGTTTCAAAATAAAAGTATAAAAAAAATAGGGCCGGGGACGTAGCGTGGAGGTAGAACGCCCCTGTGTTCAATCCCCGGTACCGCAAAAAAAAAAAAAGTCTTCCCATCTCTGGTTTCTAGATCCTCTGTTCTCCACCCCAGTGACCAGTTTCTGGTGTGTACATTAAAGATATTCATGTATATACTGCCACAAGTGATTAACTGTGAGCTTGTTCTATACCGCTCATAAATATATTGATATAAATGTTGCTATACAGCAGGGCGTGATGGCATACGCCTGTAATCCCAGTACTTGGGAGGCTGAGACAGGAGAATCACAGGTTCAAGGACAGCCTCAGCAATGTAGCAAAACTCTTAGCAACTTAGTGAGATCTTTTCTTTTTGTGGTACTGGGGACTGAACCCAGGGGCATTTTACCTCCAAGCTATACCTCCAGCCCTATTTTATTTATTTATTTATTTATTTATTTATTTATTTATTTATTTACTTACTTACTTACTTACTTATATATATTTATTGCGGTACTGGGGATTGAACCCAGGGGCATTCTACCTCCGAGCTACACCCCCAGCCCTATTTTTTATTCTTTATTTTGAAACAGGGTCTCGCTAAGTTGTGGAGGGCCTAAGTAGCTGAGGCTGGCCACGAACCCAGATCCTCTTGTCTCAGCGTCCCAAGTAGTGGGATTTTATTCTTTATTTTGAAACAGAGTCTCACTAAGTAGTGGAGGGCCTCACTAAGTAGCTGAGGCTGGCCGTGAATCTGCGATCCTCCTGCCTCAGCCTCCCAAGTACTAGGATTATAAGCGTGCACCACCATGCCCGGCTTGTGAAGTACATTTCATAGCAAATGCTAAGGATTATTAACAATGAGGTTCTGGAACAGATCCAGAAAACCTAACATATTTATTGCAACAGATTTCTCTGTGTTGGGAGGAATGACAGAGAGATATAATAAAGGCAACAAAGAGTATCAGATAGGAGAAGACCCCTGAAGATTAAGCCCATCAGTCTTGCTTAGGTCAAGCAGGCCTGAGAGTGGTAAACAACAATAGACTCCTCAGCCAGGCAGGCTCTCAAATGACAAAAGGCTGTGTGGAGGGGATTACAATTACATGTCACAAAAGCATGTGACAAATATATGTATGTGCTCCAGACTGCATGCTGCCTGAAAAGGGTATAACCTTTCCTCCCAAGACTGTACTTCCCCAAACATTTTAAGGCATCCCACTGAATGTATTCAATAAATATTTAGTAAGCACCTGCTATGGTGTGGCAGGCCCTATTCAGAAATACAGCAGAGAAGAAAACAATATTCCTGCTCCCACGGAGCTTAATATTCTTGTGAGACAGAGAATCAAATAAGCAGACAGTGGTGGAAAGTACTGTGAAAGAAATAAAGCAGGGTAAGAGTATCAGAGTGAGAAACAGTATTGCTTTTTTTTTTTGCGGTACCGGGGATTGAACCCAGGGGAGTTCTACCTCCGCGCTACACCCCCGGCCCTATTTTTTATACTTTATTTTGAAACCGGGTCTCACGAAGTTGCGGAGGACCTCACTAAGTAGAGATAGAGAGACAGAGAGTGAGAAAGAGAGATAGAGAGAGAGAGAGAGAGCTGAGGCTGGCCGCGAACCCGGATCCTCCGGTCTCCGCCTCTCAAAAGTACTGGGATTACAAGCGTGCGCCACCACGCCGGGCTACAGTATTGCTATTTTATATAAGATAGACAAGGAAAGGCTCTAGGTGACATTTGACCAGACTTGAAAGAGTGAGCCACAGGCAGAGAAGACCTGAGTGGGCTTCCTGGTTGGGTAAGTGGAGCACCAGGGAGCTACACAGTGTGCAGGAAGAAGAATCAGCTTTTCTAGCCCAGCATGGTGAGAGAAAAGTTTATGCACGCTGGGCTGGGCGTGGTGGCGCACGCTTGTAATCCCAGTACTTGGGAGGCTGAGACCGGAGGATCCTGGTTTGTGGCCAGCCTCAGCTGCTTAGTGAGGCCCTCCGCAACTTAGAGAGACCCTGTTTCAAAATAAAGAATAAAAAATAGGGCTGGGGGTGTAGCTCGGTGGTAGAATGCCCCTAGGTTCAACCTCCGGTACCACCAAAAAAAAAAAAAAAAAAAAAAAAAGAATTTATGCAGCTTGCATGCCCTTCATGTAGGTTCTATAAAGATTCCATCACAGATGAGAGTTTTATGTTGAATTTTAAGTTTGACCACAAATATTTAAACTTCCTTGGACCACAAATACAGTATCTTTTCTGTGGTTTAGTTGGCACCAAGTATATATTTACAAATCTCTATATGTCTGCTGTTATTTAAATTTCTTACAGACGTGCCAAGGTCTTTAGTTGAAATTTACTTCCAATTCATACTGGTGGATATGAACTTTGATCAGGCCTAATTCTTGGGGAAAGGATATATCTTTACAATTGAAGCTCAGATTTTATATAGGAAGTTAAAATTCTTATTATGGCTTTTCTTTAACAACAACAACAACAAAGTCAAACTGGGAGTGGTGGAGCATGCTTGTAATCCCAATACTTGGCAGAGGACAGGAGGATCACAGGTTTGAGGACAGCCTCAGCAAGTTGTGAGACTCTCATCAACCTAGTGAGACCCTGTTTCCAAACAAAAAATAAAATAGGACCGGGTGTAGCCCAGAGGTATAATGCCTCTGGGTTCCATCCCCAGTACACACACACACACACACACACACACACACACACACACACTCATGACCTCACTAGAGTTACAAAGAACATAGGAAATATTCCCTGCTCCCCAGCTGGGCCTTTGATAAGCTGGCTTGGGAAACCACTCTGGGCCTGCAAGAGCACACTATTCTCAAATGGTTCCCGGGGTTGTTTCTCTTATATAACTGCCAAGAGAGCCATGTGGCATTCTTATCAAATGAAGGCATAAAGGCAGATCAGCTGAAACCCTTGAGTGTCAAAACAATCATTCCTACTTCATTCTGGATATCTGTCATGGTCTTCATCTTTCTCTTACCAGACCTTTGGGCTATGGTCCTCACTCTATGGTCCGCACGCTTGTAATCCCAGTACTTGGGAGGCTGAGACCAGAGGATCCGGGTTCGCAGCCAGCCTCAGCTACTTAGTGAGGCCTCTGCAACTTAGTGAGACCCTGTTTCAAAATAAAGAATAAAAAATAGGGCTGGGGGGTATAGCTCGGAGGTAGAATGCCCCTGGGTTCCATCCCCAGTACCGCAAAAAAAAAAAAAAAAACAAAAACTGATACCCAACACAGAAGGACTTAAGGGGGATCTTCATGAATCACTGAATTGTTCCCTCCTGAGTTTATAGGAGAGTAGTGAAATTACCTGTTATGAAGTAACAAACCCATGCTTAATCTAAACCCATAAAAGCACAAAGTACAATGGCCCACCTTAATAAAATGAACAATGAGCTTCAAAGTATTCAATTTGAGCCGGGCGTGGTGGCACACACTTGTAATCCCAGTACTTTGGGAGGCGGAGACCGGAGGATCCGGGTTCGCAGCCAGCCTCAGCTCTCTTTCTCTCTCTCTCCCTGTTTCTCTCTCTCTCTCTCTCTACTTAGTGAGGCCCTCTGCAACTTCGTGAGACCGGTTTCAAAATAAAGGATAAAAAACAGGGCCTGGGGGTGTAGCGCGGAGGTAGAACACCCCTGGGTTCAATCCCTGGTACTGCAAAAAAAAAAAGTATTCAATTTGAAAGGCCAGAAATTAATTTTTAAGCCAGGCATGGTGGCACACGCTTGTAATCCCAGTACTTGGGAGGCTAAGACTGAAGGATCCGGATTCACGGCCAGCCTCAGCTACTTAGTGAGGCCCTCCACAATTTAATGAGAACCGGTTTCAAAATAAAGAATAAAAAATAGGGCTGGGGGTGGAGCTTGGAGGTAGAATGCCCCTGGGTTCAATCCCCGGTACCGCAAAAAAAAAAAAAAAAAAAAAAAAGAAATTAATTTTTTAAAAAGTAACAAGCCAGGCGTGGTGGCACACACTTGTAATCTCAGTACTTGGGAGGCTGAGAACAGAGGATCCGGGTTCGCGGCCAGCCTCAGCTACTTAGTGAGGCCCTCCGCAACTTAGTGAGACCCTGTTTCAAAATAAAGAATAAAAAATAGGGCTGGGGGTATAGCTCGGAGGTAGAATGCCCCCCAGTTCAATCCCCAGTGCTGGGAAAAAAAAAAAACTAACAATTGTGTGCATGTATGTCTTTAACACATTGAGCCTCACTATGATTTATAATTGCGATTCACCAATTAAAAAAAAAGCTAGCAATGACCTATTATTAGAATGGCATTTATTTATTTAATTAATGGTACTAGGGATTGAACCCAGGGTCATTCTGCCTCTGAGCTATACCCCTAGCCCTTTTTATTTTTTATTTTGAAACAGGGTCTCGCCAAGTTACCATGCACTGGCCTTGAACCAGTGGTTCTCCTGTCTCTGCCTCCCTAGTACTGGTATTATAGGTGTGCACCACCACACCTGGCTAGAATGGCTTTAAGTACTTGCAGTTAGAAGGGTACACCTGGGTCTCACCAGGGCTGATGAGAAGCACAGCAGGGATCAGAAGAAACTTCATGGCTGCAGGTTTATAGCCAGTGTGGGTGGCCAGATGAAGCAGAAGGAAGGCGAAGTTAAGACTGACTTTTTCTTCTTCTGATTTTTCTTATTCTTTTCTTTTTGTAGTGCTGGGATTGAGCTCACGGCCTCACACATGATATGCAAGTACTCTACCACTGAGCTATACCCCAAGCCCTGGCTGGCTTCTAATAGAGGCAAACCCCAAAACCCAAAAACAAACAAACAAACAAACAAAAACCCAGAATAGAAACACCAAGTTGAGAAACTTGGCCTACTCCAGTAAACACAGCTTCAGCTGTTTGCCATGGTTATACCATACCCAGTTCAGCATTATTATCAAACACTTAAAAGTTTCAGTCAAGGCAAGAAAATGGAAATCAGAAAGTAAGATATATAACATGAAAAACAGGTAACATTGTCAGTATTAGAAGTGCGTGGTGGCGCATGCTTGTAATCCCAGTACTTTGGAGGCTGAGACAGGAGGATCCCAGTTCGCGGCCAGCCTCAGCTACTTAGTGAGGCCCTCTGCAACTTAGTGAGACCCTGTTTCAAAATAAAGAATAAAAAAAATAGGGC
>PVJS01033635.1:0-22051 GCA_004027185.1 Glis glis
TTTTTTTTTTTTTGCAGTACCGGGGATTGAACCCAGAGGCGTTCTACCTCTGCGCTACAACCCCGGCCCTATTTTTTATACTTTATTTTGAAACCGGGTCTCGCGAAGTTGCGGAGGGCCTCACTGAGGAGAGAGGGAGAAAGAGAGAGAGAGAGAGAGAGAGAGAGAGCTGAGGCTGGCCATGAACCTGGATCCTCCGGTCTCTGCCTCCCAAAGTACTGGGATTACAAGCGTGCGCCACCACTCCTGGCACCTTTGACTTTTAAGTGACTTATGAAGATCAATTTAGAGGTCACCAAAATGAACAACAGAATCTGGACACTTAGAATTTCTTGTTTTATTTTCTGTTTCTATCAAAAATTGTGATGAGGGATCAGCAAAGAGTCTGGCTATAGTGGAGTGAGCGTGGGCAGAGTAACAGGCAATAAGACCAAATAATAATGGAGGGGGGACATAAACAATGTAGGCCCTTGAAGACCACTGCAAGGACTCTGGCTTTCACTAACACAACATGAGAAGCCACTTAAAGGTTCTTAGGAGTGATGTGACATGCATTGACCTAGCTCTTACTAAGGTCTTCCCCCCGCCCCCGTGTTTAGGGAAGACTAAAATGGGGTCAAGGACAGAAACAAAAGCACTAAAGACCAGTTTGAAGTCTTTGGCTATAAACCAGAAGAAAATTTTGTTGACTAGGACTAGTTTTGAGTCTGGATAGGTCTTAAAAATGTGGCCATAAAGATCTGCCAATGAATCCAATGTTTTGGTAAGAGAGGAAGCAACTGATAATTTTTTTTTTATTCTTTATTTTGAAACAGGGTCTAAGTTGCAGATGGCAGCACTCACTAAGTAGCTGAGGCTGGCCGCGAACCTGCGATCCTCCAGTCTCAGCCTCCCAAGTACTGGGATTACAAGCGTGCGCCACCATGCCTGGCTGCAACTGAAAATTTTGGACTAATTTTTTTTCTTTTTTGGCAGTACTGGGGATTGAACCCAGGGGCATTCTACTCTGAGCTCCACCCCCAGCCTGATATTTTATTCTTTATTTTGAAACAGGGTCTCACTAAGTTGCAGAAGGCCTCACAAGTTGCTGAGGCTGGCCACAAACCTGAGATCCTCCTGTCTCACAGCCTCCCAAGTACTAGGATTACAAGTGTGTGCCACCACACCTGATTCTTGGAATAAGTAATTGTAAGACTGAAGCTGCCACTTACTGAGATGGGAAAGGCTGTGGTTGGAGCAGTTTGGAGGGGGATATCAGGAGCTGAGGTTTGGACATAAAGCTTAAGATGCTCATTAGACATTCTAGGTGGAGATATCTAGTAGAGAGTTGAATACATGAATCTCAAGTTCAGGAATAAGGTTCAGAACAGACATAGAGCCGGGCGTGGTGGACACGCTTACAATCCCAGTACCTGGGAGGCGGAGACCAGAGGATCCGGGTTCGCGGCCAGCTTCAGCTACTTAGTGAGGCCCTCCGCAACTTCGTGAGACCCGGTTTCAAAATAAAGGATAAAAAATAGGGCCGGGGGTGTAGCTTGGAGGTAGAATGCTCCTGGGCTCAATCCCCGGTACCAAAAAAAAAAAAAAGAACAGACATACATAGCCAGGCGTAGTGGTGCACGCTTGTAATACCAGTACTTGGAAGGCTAAGACAGGAGGATCGTAGGTTCACGCCCAGCCTCAGCAGCTTAGTGAGGCCCTCCACAATTTAGTGAGACCCTGTTTCAAAAGAACAAAATTGGGCTGGGAGTGTAGCTTGGAGGTAGAATGCCCCTGGTTTCCATCCCTAGTACCAAAAAAAAAAAGCCAGACATGGTGGGTGCATGCTTGTAATCCCAGGCTGAGACTGGAGGATCTGGGTTCATGGCCAGCCTCAGCTACTTAGTGAGGCCCTCCGCAACTTAGTGAGACCCTGTTTCAAATTAAAGAATAAAAAATAGGACTGGGGGTGTAGTTCAGAGGTAGAATGCCCCTGGGTTTAATCCCCAGTAGCGCAAAAAGAAACAAAAAACAGACATACAAATTTGAGGTCTAAAGGCAGATAAACCTTCAGAATGGATATGCTCATGAAAGTATATAAATAAGCAGAAGGTCCAAAAACTGAGCACTGCAACATTCTTGTGTGTGTGTGTGTGGTAATGGGGATGGAACCCAGGGACTTTCTACCTCTGAGCCACTATTTTATTTTTTAGTCTGAAAGAGGGTCTCCCTAGATTGCTGAGAGTCTCACTAAGTTGCTGAGGCTGGTTTCGAACCTGCCATCCTCCTGTCTCAGCCTCCCAAGTACTGGGATTACAGGCGTGCACCACCACACCTGGCGAGCACTAGAACATTTGAACACTGAGATTGGAGGATTACGAAGGCGCCAGCAGGAGCTGGGCGTGGTGGTGCACGCTTGTAATCCCAGTACTTGGGAGGCGGAGACCGGAGGATTCGGGTTCCTAGCCAGCCTCAGCTACTTAGTGAGGCCCTCCGCAACTTCATGAGACCCGGTTTCAATAAAGGATAAAAAATAGGGCTGGGGGTGTAGCTCGGAGGTAGAATGCCCCTGGGTTCAATCCCCAGTACCGTAAAAAAAAAAAAAAGGAGGAGCCAGCAAGAATTGACTTTTGGATTTAGCAACAGAGGTAACTGAAATTTGTTTTTTAATGATGAATCATATCCTATAAAAAAATTGTGATGGAGCACAGGGAGATGTTCTCATATAAGTTTATCTCCGAATTTTCTGATTCAGGGAAGGGGGTATAGCTTTGTTTTCTTTTGTTCTTCAGTACTAGGAATTGAACCCAGGGTTACTCTACCACTGAACTCTACCATTAGCCCCTTTTATATTTTTGTTCTGAGAGACAGGGTCTTGCTAAGTTGCCCAGGCTGGCTTCGAACTTGTGATCCTCAGCTTCCTGAGTCGCCGGGATTATAGGTGTGCATAACTGCACCTGACTGGCTACCTTGCTCTTAAACAATTAAACCCTGCTTTGCTTACCAGCAAACCCTAAAATGATACATATTTAAATAGAAGGTTAGAAATGTCTAGAATTTGTATCTATAGTCTAGAACCAAATTTTTTATTGTTCATCAGGTTAATTTTTTCTAAATCTCTTTCTTTTTGATGCTGGGATTAAACTCAGGTGCATTCTACTCCTGAGCTACTCTCCCAGCCTATGTTATATTTTATTTGGAAATAGGTTCTCGCTAAGTTGCTGAGAGCATTGTTAAATTGCTGAGGCTGGTTTTGAACCTGCAATCCTCCTGTCTCAGCCTCCCAAGTACTGGGATTAAAGGTGTGTACCACCATGCCTAGTATTTACTCTTAACATAAGTGAGAAGGCCAAATTCCACCTGCTTAAATGTAGTTCTGCTGCAAACTAGTTAAGGAGGCAAACACACACAAAAAGCTTCAAAGCAGTGAAATTGCATATTAACTTACAAAGTCATATTTTTTAAAGATTATGATTACTGAAAAGGATAAAATCTCTGAATAAAAAAGTTAAAGGTTTTCAGATTTCTGATGCCCACATAAGTCATTAATGCTCATATTCTATCCTGTTTGTATATGCCCTTCTAGTTATACTTGCTTGTAGGTGTCATTCTCAATTGGTAGTAGATCATATGCCATGGCCTGAAAGGTCAGTTCATGCAGGACAGTAGACACAGGATCAAAGCCACGATCAATTATTAAGAGCTGGGAATGAGTTTTACCCTAGAATAACAAGATAAGATTGGCTTAAGAATTTTCAATTTCAATTTCTTTGTGTGAATACATTTTTAATATCTTAGAAAATAAAAACAGGCTTTTCCTAAGTTTTTTTTTTTTGAGTGTATGTGTGGGGATACTGAGGATTCAGCCCAGGGACATTCTACTGCCAAGCTATACCCCCATCCCTATTTTATATTTCCTTTTGAAACAGGGTCTCACTAGGTTGTTGAGGTTGTCCTCGAACCTACAATTCTACTGTCTCAGTCTCTCAAGTACTAGGATTACAGGCATGCACCACCATGACTGGCATTTTCCTAAATTCTGATCCTTTCCCCACCAAAAACAGACAACAAAACAAAACAAATGGTTAACTGCCTTTAAGAATGTGAAGTTTGGCCAGGTATGGTGGTGCATGCTTGTAATCCCAGTACTTCAGAGGCGGAGACTGGAGGATTGCAGGTTCGCAGCCAGCCTCAGCTACTTAGTGAGGTCCTCCGCAACTTCGTGAGACCTGGTTTCAAAATAAAGGATAAAAAATAGGGCCGGGGGTGTAGCTCAGAGGTAAAATGCCCTGTGTTCAATCCCCAGTACCGCAAAAAGAATGTGAAGTTAGTCCTACATGGTGGCGCACGGTTGTAATCCCAGTACTTGGGAGGCTGACACAGGATTGCAGGTTCCCAGCCAGCCTCAGCTGCTTAGTGAGGCTCTCCACAACTTAATGAGAACCTGTTTCAAAATAAAGAATAAAAAATAGGGCTGGGGGTATAGCTTGGAGGTAGAATGCCCCTGGGTTCAGTCCCCAGTACCACAAAAACAAAAACAAAAACAAAACAAAAAACACAAAAGAATGTGAAGTTATATTAAAACAAAGAAAGGTATGAGTGGCACAACAGGAAAAAAAACCCAAGACTATATAACCAAAAGTTTTCAAATTTAGATAAAAAGTCTATGTTTATTTTTATTTTATTTTTCTTTTGCGGTACCGGGGATTGAACCCAGGGGTGTTCTACCTCCAAGCTACACCCCCGGTCCTATTTTTATCCTTTATTTTGAAACCGGGTCTCACAAAGTTGCGGAGGGCCTCACTAAGTAGCTGAGGCTGGCCGCGAACCCAGATCCTCCGGTCTCTGCCTCCCAAGTACTGGGGTGCACCTTATGTTTATTTTTAAAAAAGTAACATTTAGCCTGCACTAAATCTACTTTCTTATCCATTCAGCTCCACAAACATTAAATTATATAAATTGTGAATAGTAGCAACTACTTGAGCTCTTTGTTATACATTTTGCTAAGCAAGAAATACATGTATTATTTCATTGAATATATGTATCATTTCAGGGTTCTTATAGCAACCCTGTTAAACAGGTATTATTGTCTCCATTTGACACTGAGGGCATTAAGGACTAAAATCAAGTAATTTGCCCAAATCAAGCGAGGCGTGATGGCGCACGCTTGTAATCCCAGTACTTGGGAAGCTGAGACAGTAGGATCACATGTTTGCCGCCAGCCTCAGCAACTTGTGAGACCCTCCACAAATTGGTGAGACCCTGTTTTAAAATAAAGAATAAAATAGGCCTGGGGGTGTAGCTCAGAGACAGAATGCCCCTGGGTTCAATCCCCAGTACCACAAGAAAAACAAAACAAAACAATTTGCCCAAATTACACAGCTAATAAGTAGTATGGAGTTTTGAACCCAATGCTGTGCATTTAACCATTATGCTATTTAAAAAGATTATATTGATGCCAACTAAGATTATAAATCACATGAAAGCTTTGCTATCATTAATTAGCAAACAGCAGGAATTGCTAAACAGTGAATAACAGTATTGGGAAAATTTATTGTTAGTATCTGTTATACTTCACTTTTTTTCTTTTTTTTTTGCGGTACTGGGGATTGAACCCAGGGGCATTCTACCTCTTAAGTACACCCCAGCCCTATTTTTTATTCTTTACTTTGAAACAGGGTCTCACTAAGTTGCAGAGGGCCTCACTAAGTAGCTGAGGCTACCTGCGAACCCGGATCCTCCGGTCTCAGCCTCCCAAGTACCAGGATTACAAGTGTGCGCCACCACACCCAGCTCCTTCACTTTTAAAAATAGTAAGTTATTCAGTTTATTAATCAAAGCAGAAGAGATAACTACAACTCATTAAACAAACATTTTTTATTTATTTACATATATCAGATAGAGGTAAATCACACAGGTTAAACTTTCAAAACATGTTTAAATTAACCATTCACTCCTTTTTTTTTTTTTTTGCGGTACTGGGGATTGAACCCAGGGGCATTCTACCTCTGAGGTACACCCCAGGCCTATTTTTTATTCTTTATTTTGAAACAGAGTCTCACTACGTTCGGAGGGCCTCACTAAGTAGCTGAGGCTGGCCGCGAACCTATGATCCTCCTGTCTCAGCCTTCCAAGTACTGGAATTACAAGTATGCGCCACCACACCTGGCTCCATTCACTCCTTTTGTGTCTGTGGTACTGGGGATTGAACCTGGGGTGTTCTATCTCTGAGCCAGCCGTATTTTTTTTTTTAATTTTGAAACAGGTTCTCATTAAGTCATAAGTTGCTGAGACTGGCCACAAACCTGCAATCCTCCTGTCTCATCCTCCCAAGTACAGGGATTACAGGCCTACACCACTGTACTGGTTTACCATTCACTCTTTTTTTTTTGGGGGTGGTACCAGGGATTGACCCCAGGGGCATTCTACCTCTGAGCTACACCCCCAGTCCTATTTTTTATTCTTTATTTTGAAACAGGATCTCACTAAGTTGCAGAGGGCCTCACTAAGTAGCTGAGTCTGGCCACAAACCTGGATCCTCTGGTCTCAGCCTCCCAAGTACTGGGATTACAAGCATGCGCCACCATGCCTGGCTCACCATTCACTCTTTCAAAAAACTTTAAGTCAGTATGATACAGTGGTTAAGAGCCCGATTTTTGGAATCAGGCCTGGTTCTGAATTCAGCCTGGATCATTTCTTGCTATATGACTTTGAATAAATTTCTCAGTCTGATATATGTCAGTATTGTCTTTTTTTTTTTTGCGGCACTGGGGATGGCACCCAGGGGCATTCTACCTCCGAGCCACACCCCCAGCCCTATTTTTCATTCTTTATTTTGAAACAGGGTCTCACTGAGTTGCAGAGAGCCTCACTAAATAGCTGAAGCTGGCCGCGAATTTGCGATCCTCTTGTCTCAGCCTCCCAAGTATTGGGATTACAAGCGTGTGCCATCAGGCCCGGCGTCAGTATTGTCTATAAAATATAAAATGGGTGTGGTGGCACACGCTTGTAATCCCAGTAGTTGGGAGGCTGAGACAGAGGACTGCAGGTTCGCGGCCAGCCTCAGCTACTTAGTGAGGCCCTCAGCAACTTAGTGACACCCTATTTCAAAATAAAGAATAAAAAATACAGCTGCGGGTATAGCTTGGAGGTAGAATGCCCCTGGGTTCAATCCCCAGAGCCACAAAAAATTAAATTGAATAAATAAAATAGCATAATGGTTAAAAGCACAAGCATTGGAGTGAAGTCGACTTGGGTCGAAACACTTCTGGTGTTTTTTTTTGGTGGTACTCGGGGTTAAACTCAGGGGGCATTCTACCTCCAAGCTACACCCCAGCCCTTTTTATTTATTTTATTTTTTTGGAAACAGGGTCTTGCTGGGTTGCTGAGAGTCTTGCTAAGTTCCTGAGGCTGGTCTCAAACCTGCAATCCTCCTGTTTAAGCTTCTCAAGTACTGGGATTATAGATGTGCACCACCATGTCCAGCCCATTCTGCCACTTTCACAATAACATTTAGCCAGGTGTGGTGGTGCATGCTTGTAATCCCAGTACTTGGGAGGCTGAAACAGGAGGATTGCAGATTCGGTGACAGCCTCAGCACATAGTATGACACTTATCAACCTAGCAAGACCCTGTTTCAAAATAAAATTAAAAAAAAAAATTTGCCCAAATTAACCTAACTACAGCCAGTATCTTCCCTTCTAAGTCACACTATAAGGTTTCCACTACTGTCTACATTAATGATTCTCAAATCAGTATTGGAGATCTATGTTAATGATTCCCAGATCAATACTAAAAAATAAATGAACAAGCTGCTTTGACTTATAAAGAAATAATATAGCTGGGCTTGGTGGGGCATGCTTGTAATCCCAGTACTTGGGAGGCTGAGACCAGAGGATCCAGGTTCGCGGCCAGACTCAGCTACTTAGTGAGGCCCTCTGCAACTTAGTGAGACCCTGTTTCAAAATAAAGAATAAAAAATAGGGCTGGGGTTGTAGCCCGGAGGTAGAATGCCCCTGGGTTCAATTCCCAGTACCACCACCAAAAAAAAAAAAAAGAAATAATACAGATTTTATGCACAGTCATTATTTGCCTTTTATACATTACCTTTATTTGGCTCTTTTCATCAATTTTGTAGTAGTCTTCAAGTTTTTTTTCAACCAGCTGTGCAAGCTTACTGGCATTATCTAGAGGTTTACTAGAAATGGAAAAAAAATGCTCAAATAATTATCTTTCTTTCAGAATACACTTTACAATATCATAAAGTTGAATTCTAAAATTAAACCATAGCCGGGCATGGTGGTGCACACTTGTAATCCTACTACTTGGGAGGCTGAGACCGGAAGATCCGGGTTCGCAGCCAGCCTCAGCTACTTAGTGAGGCCCTCTGCAACTTAGTGAGACCCTGTTTCAAAATAAAGAACAAAAAATAGGGCTGGGGGTGTAGCTCAGAGGTAGAATGCTCCTGGGTTCAATCCCCAGTACAACAACAAAAAAGAACGTTTCTAATACCAAAAGGCAAGAGTTTGTTTGGTAATATTTGAATTAAGGAGATTAACTATAGTCTAAGTGATAAACAGTGGATTTTTTTCCTTTTTCTTCCCTCCCTCCTTCCCTTCCTTCTTTTTTTTGGCAGTACTGTGGATTGGACACAAGGCTCTCTACCACTGAGCTACATCCCAGCCCTTTTTATTTTGAGACAGTGTCTCTTACTAAGTTGCCCAGGCTGGCCTTGAACTTGTGATCCTCCTGCGTCAGCCTCCTGAGTCAGCCTCCTGAGTAGCCTGGATTACAGGTGTGTGCCACCACATCTGGCAAATAGATTTTTTAAATTACTACATTTAGAATAATGAAATTTAAAATACTACATGAATTTGAAATTAAGCAATTCAGCCAATAAACTTGATAAATCCCAATATTCAGATTAAAGAATCTTCTCAAAGAGAAATGAGTAATATTTATTACTAGTAGTAGTGTAGTGCATTTACTACTACCATTTTTATTAGTGGCAAGCACTTTTCTGAGTGTTTCACAGATACTAACTCATTTAATTCTAAAAACACTATGATAGATAAGGACAACCCATTTCTTTCTTTCTTTTTTTGTGGTACTGGGGATTGAACCCAGGGGTATTCTACCTCCAAGCTACACCTCCAGCCCTATTTTTTGTTCTTTATTTTGAAACCGAGTAGCTGAGGCTGGCTGGAACCTGTGATCCTCCTGTCTCAGACCACCACACCCGGCTCAACCCATTTCATAGATAAGGAAACTAGGGCTAGAATGGTTACACAGTGAGTAAACAGTAGAGCTAGGCTTAAAACCCAAGCAGTCTGGCAACACACAACATGGATGACTTTCAGAAAATAATCCTGAGCAATGAAGCAAAAAAAAAAAGTGATTCCATTTATACCAGTTCAAGATCAGGCAAAACTAAACTGTATGTTGGAAGCTGGACAATAGCTATCTCTGGGGAGTAAAGAGTGGTGGTGACTGGGAAGGATAATAAGGGGGTCTCCGAGATGTTGTTTTTTTTTTTTTGCCTTTGGTGGGATTAAATGGGTATATTCATTTTGAAATGAACTACCAAGCCATGTACATATAATCAGTGCACTTTACGGTAAACTTTTTTTTTTTTTGCAGTACTGGGGATTGAACCCGGGGGCATTTTACCTCCAAGCTATACCCCCGGCCCTATTTTTTATACTTTATTTTTGAAACCAGGTCTCACGAAGTTGCGGAGGGCCTCACTAAGTAGCTGAGGCTGGCCGCGAACCCGGATCCTCTGGTCTCCACCTCCCAAGTACTGGGATTACAAGCATGCACCACCATGCCTGGCTGGCCATTTAAATTTGATGAAAATGATAAAACATTAAATGTAAGACTGTATTCCTTACATAACAAAAACATTTTGTCTAGGCATTCCTTAAACTAATGAAAGACTATGTCTCCAAATGGTACTAAGTTCAAGTTCTGAAATTCAGTAACAGGCTATTAGTTAATCTAAAAAAATTTTTTTTTAAGTACTGGGGATTGAACCCAGGGGCATTCCTATTTTATTCTTTTTTTGTGTGTGTGTGGTACTGGGGATTGAACCCAGGGGCATTCTACCTCCGAACTACACCCCCAGCCCTATTTTTTGTTCTTTATTTTGAAACAGGGTCTCACTAAGTTGCGGAGGGCCTCACTAAGTAACTGAAACTGGCTGCGAACCTGGATCCTCTGGTCTCAGCCTCCCAAGTACTGGGATTACAAGTGTGCGCCACCATGCCCGGCTTTATTATTTATTTTGAAATAGGGTCTCACTAAGTTGCGGAAGGCCTCACAAGGCCGGCCCTGAGGCTGGCCGTGAGCCTGTGATCCTTCTGTCTCAGCCTCCCAAGTACTGGGATTACAAGTGTATGCCACCACACCCGGCTTAGTTAATTTAAAATTTAAGTCTTAAAGTTTAAATCTCCTCAATGCAGAGCATGGTAACTGAACAAGGAAAATATATTTTGCAAACCAATACAAAAAGCACTGAGATATTACTCGCCACTAGTCTGGACAGCAAATAGCACAAAACATAAAGACACTACTGTGTCTTACCTTTTATATCTTATTCCAGGATTTTCATCCAAGGTGGCGCATACTGTAACTATCTGTTCAGCCATTGCTTCCATGATGGCATCTTTTCCACTGGCATTACCAGGGTCTGGACTATAACAGTAATAGAATGCATCTGGTACATCAAGAGTATACACCTAGATTAAGCCGAAAAAAGTTTTGCTGTCAATCTAGAGACTTGATTTTAAAAATGTATCAAGAAAAATGCAGCTATGATTTGAGACATTACAGAAGAAATACTTGCACAAACCATGCTGTTTCCTAAAACTGTGTCTTTACCTTAATCAAATCTCATTTTCTCTGTCATCTTGATTTCATCCTTTCTTTTCTCACTCTCCTTTCCTGCTTAGTCTAACTCTCTCCTTCAATTCTTGTTTCATATATAGATTGTACTGTTTGCTTTTCACTACCTGTGCAACAGATGAAGGAATCTGAGGTAGTCAAACTAAAATAAAAATCTAAACCTGGCAGAAAGAAATACAACAAAGCCAAAATTTGCTTATTTATCAAAGATTAAAAATCTTAACCCATTAGAGAAAATTTCCCATAGTTGATATATATCTTTAGTTCTTTTTTTTTTTTGCGGTACTGGGGATTGAACCCAGGGACATGTGCTACCTCCAAGCTACACCCCTGGCCCTATTTTTTATCCTTTATTTTGAAACCGGGTCTCATGAAGTTGCGGAGGGCCTCACTAAGTAGCTGAGGCTGGCCGCGAACCTAGATCCTCCGGTCTCCGCCTCCCAAGTACTGGGATTACAAGCATGCGCCACCACGCCTGGCTATATCTTTAATTCTTTACTTTTTTTTTTTGCAGTACCAGGGATTGAACCCAGGGGCATTTTACCACCGAGCTACACCCCCGGCCCTATTTTTTATACTTTATTTTGAAACCGGGTCTCATGAAGTTGCAGAGGGCCTCACTAAGTAGCTGAGGCTGGCCGCGAACCCGGATCCTCCCAAGTACTGGGATTACAAGTGTGCGCCACCATACCTGGCTCTTTAATTCTTTAGCTTAGACTTTATTTTTTGGTGCTGGGGATTGAACCCAGGGGCATACTACCTCCGAGCTACACCCCCAGCCCTACTTTATTTTTTATTTGGAAACAGGCTCTCGCTAAGTTGATGAGAGCCTCACTGAGTTACTGAGGCTGATTTCAAACCTGTGATCCTCCTGTCTCAGCCTTCCCAAGTACTGGGATTATAGGCATGCACCATTGAGCCCAGCTAGTTTAGACTCTATATACTTAACATAAATACTAGCATGTATGGGAAGGGAACGAGGGGGAGGGGGCAGGTATACAGAGAGAAATACACCAAGTGATGTGTACAGGCATATCTGCATCACTTTGAATCTCTTTATGATGTATAATTACAGAGCACCAATAAAAGTATTTAAAAAAGATAAAAAATACTTCCCCAAATGACTTGCCACTGTGCCGGACATAAGTCTTACCATAAATACAAGGAAACCTCACACATTTATCTATTCAACTAACTAAAGCATTTACTTATATTCAAAGAATTGCACTAGAGGCTATTACTGTTATTTGAAGATATAAGAGAGTTTGCCATTAAACTAATTTTGTGCATATGGTACCAGAGACTGAACCCAGTTCTTTTTTTTGAGACAGGGTCTCATTAAGATCCCAAGATGGCCTTGAACTTGCAATTCTGCCTCAGCCTCCCAAGTAGCTGGGATTACAGAGGTGCACCACCATACCCAGCAAGTTTGGTTTCTTTTTTTTTTTTTTTGTGGTACCGGGGATTGAACCCAGGGGCATTCTACTTCTGTCCTACATCCCCAGCCCTATTTTTTTATACTTTATTTTGAAACCGGGTCTCACGAAGTTGTGGAGGGCCTCACTAAGTAGAGAGACAGACAGACAGACAGACAGACACAGGGAGAGAGAGAGAGAGAGCGAGCGAGCGAGCCAGCGCTGAGGCTGGCTGCAAACTCGGATCCTCCGATCTCCGCCTCCCAAAGTACTGGGATTACAAGCGTGTGCCACCACGCCCGGCCCAAGTTTGGGGTTTTTAAAAATGACAGTAACTCCTCTCAACCCAGGATTGTGTATTGGGTGGAAGACTAGACAAGTAATAAATATTATAGGTCAAATAATGAATTATGAATAAATTTCCTTACATTTCTCTGAACATAACCTATCACCAACAGAAGCAGCAACCTGAACATGGATTTAGATTTAGCTGTGGCAAATCCACTTATCTCTGTGCTACTCAAAGGCTAGGTTTCTGTATTAATTACCAACAAGCACCATACACCTGAACTGTGACTTTCTCATAGTATACTACTCCACTACAACAAATAATATTATTTGTTAAAAAATATTTACTGCCCTCTCTACAAGGCTTCTCCTTATGGGAGTACATTTCCCATCCACTGACATCAGAGTTGGCTATGGTTATTGGAATGTGAGTAGGAGAGTCATGTATCACTTACACAAGAAGTTTTAACAACCATTGTATAGGGTTGGGGGTATATAGCTCAGTGGCAGAGCACTAGGCCTAACACATGCAAAGCCCCAGGGTCAATGCTCAGTACCACCAAACAAAAACAACCCCAAAAACAAACAAAAATGCCCCACAACATTTATATATTTTCATTGTAATTTCTACAGTTAAACACATTAAGCAAACTCTCAAGATATTTATCAAGAACTCAAAAGGAAAAAAATAGGGAAAACAGACAGGACCTTAAATAATCAAAACATTTCACAAAAACTGGTAAGTAAAAACTTCTCAAGAGGTATCTCTATACATGCAAAGACAGGTTATAGCCTACCATAAACCATCAAATTAGGTATCTACATAAACCCCTCCTTCAAATAAAGCAACTGCAGAACTTTAATGAATTCTGGGGATAAAACTATATTTATCTGCTTGAATCAAGGTGTTCTGGAAATATAACACTTATCATGTTGCTGCTTATATCCCACATGATTTTAGGAAGCCCATTTTCACCCTACGTTAAACTTACATACATTAAAGGAGCAGGTAAGTCTACAGGTAACTTTTAGGAAGCAGTTTAATATTAAGCAGATATCTTAAAATTTTACAATTTGGATTATAACCTTTCATTTTCAAAAACAGCAACAGCTTAAAAGAGAAATCCCTTATCTAGGACCTTTCTATCCCCAAAATACTGACTTCATAGTTACAAAAAACACTAAACTACTTCAATTCTATAAAATGCTAGAATCTAGCTGGGCAAGGTGGTGCATGCCTATAATTTCAGTACTTGGGAGGCTAAGATAGGAGGATTACAGGTTCAAGGACAGCCTCAGCAATGTATTGAGATTCTTAGTAATGTAGTAAGACTCTGTTTCCAAACAAAAAATAAAAAGGGCTGGGGTTGTAACTTGGAGGTGGAATGTCTCTAAATTCAATCCCCAGTACCCACCCCTACACAAAAAAAGCCAGAGTCCAAACACATAAAACAGAATAATTATAAAACCTTAACAATTCATACTAGCTGTGTGACTTAGGGTAAATTACTTAACCTCAGCCAGGTGTGGTGGTGCATGCCTGTAATCCCAGTGCTTGGGAGGCTGAGACAGGAGGACCACAAATTTGAGGCCAGCCTCAACAATTCATCAAGACCCTTAGCAACTTGGAGACCCCCTACTTCAAGATAAAAAATAAATAAAAAAAGAGTTGAAGGGGTAAGTCAGAGGTAGAATGCTGCTGGGTTCAATTCCTAGTACCAATAAATAAATAAATAAATAAATAAATAAATAAATAAATAACTTAACATCTGATCTCGTGTATGTGTATGTGTGTGTTTTACTGGGGATTGAACCCAGGGGCATCCGACCGATCTCTGAGCTACATCTCAGCCCCATTTTATTTTTTTATTTTGAAACAGGTTCTCACTAAGTTGCTGAGACTGGCCAAAAACCTGCAATCCTCATGTCTCAGCCTCCCAAGTACTAGGATTATAGGTGTGCACCACCACACCCAGCTAACCCCTTTGATTTCTTTTTTTAAATATTATTTATTTATTTATTATTTATTTATTTATTTATTTTTGTGGGGGGGGGTACTGAGGATTCAACTCAGGGGCATTCTACCTCCGAGCTACACCCCAGTCCGATTTTATTTTTTATTTTGAAACAGGGTCTCACTAAGTTGCAGAGGGCCTCACGAGGTTGCTGAGGCTGGTTGTGAACCTGTGATCCTCCTGTCTCAAGCTCCCAAGTACTGGGATTACGAGCGGGTGCCACCACACCCGGCTAACTGACCCCTTTGATTTCTGAATTTTTAAATGGAGACAGAAGTATAATC
Organism: Glis glis; assembly: GCA_004027185.1. Lineage (NCBI taxonomy): Eukaryota > Metazoa > Chordata > Mammalia > Rodentia > Gliridae > Glis > Glis glis. The sequence continues at coordinate 14,887 of PVJS01033635.1, forward strand.
TAGTCATATGGCCATTGTAAGGATTAAATTATTAAATTTATGTAAAGCACTCAAGAATGAATCTGATACACAGTAAGTAATACATAAGAATTTACTATTATCATCATTACTAATATTATCATTATTTGTGGTACTGGGGATTAAATCCAGGACCTCGAACATGCTGGACAAACACTCTACCATTGAGCTACACCCCCGGTCCCTTTATATTTTTATTTTGAGACAGGGACTCACTAAATTTCCCAGGCTGGCCTTGAGTTTGTGATCCTTTTGCCTTAGCCTCCTGAGTAGCTGAGATTACAGATGTGCACCACCACGCCCAGCTCACTGCTACTATTATTAATTGAAGGCTCATTGTTTCAAAGGCAAAACAAACAAAACCCTTCATTTTATAAATTAAATTATAATTTGCATAATTTTTTTCTTTCTTTGCCTGTGAGTCAGATGGCCCCTGTGCACTTGACTTTGTCACCAGGGTGATACTGAGTGGTGCCTGTATCACTTGACACCATGGCTCCACCACTGTGCAACTCATCACTCTCACAGTCTAAATCAAAAGGTTGGAGTCAATTACACAGACACTGATAACTTACATAATGTTAAATTAAAAGTTTATTAAAGAATGTTTGTTTTAATACTGTGAATGGTTACAAAATCTAAGTGAGACAGGTACAGTGGCGCGTGCCTGTAATTCCAGCTACTTCAGAGGCGGAGGCAGGAGGATCCCAAGTTCCAGACTAGCCTGGGCAATTTGTCAAGACCTCTCACAATAAAAATTTAAAAACTGGTGGGAGCTGGGCGTGGCGGTGCACGCTTGTAATCCCAGTACTTGGGAAGCAGAGACCCGGAGGATCCAAGTTTGCGGCCAGCCTCAGCTACTTAGTGAGGCCCTCCGCAACTTAGTGAGACCCGGTTTCAAAATAAGGGATAAAAAAATAGGGCTGGGGGTGTAGATCAGAGGTAGAATGCCCCTGGGTTCAATCCCCGGTACCGCCAAAAAAAAAAAAAAAAAAAAATGGGTGAGGACATAGTTCTGTAGTAGAGCACCCCTGGATTCAATCCCCAGTACGGTGCACACACACAAAAAAGCTAAATGAAACATTTTTCACATCATCTAACAAAAATTATGCTAAAAAAAAATCTTCTCTTCATAATCCAGCACGACTATAAGGACTTGGTGGGAGATACAAAAAACATTTTTTTTTTTTTTTTTTTGCGGTACCAGGGATTGAACGCAGGGGCGTTCTACCTCCACGCTATGCCCCTGGCCCTATTTTTTATACTTTATTTTGAAACCGGGTCTCACAAAGTTGCGGAGGGCCTCACTAAGGGGAGGGAGGGAGGGAGGGAGAGAAAGAGAGAGAGAGAGAGAGAGAGCGCGCGAGAGAGAGCTGAGGCTGGCCTCGAACCTGGATCCTCCGGTCTCCGCCTCCCAAAGTACTGGGATTACAAGCGTGCGCCACCACGCCCAGCGGGAGATACAAAATTTAAACCTTTTTTTTTTTTTTTTTGCGGTACTGGGGATTGAACCCAGGGGCATTCTACCTCTGAGCTATCCCCCAGCCCTATTTTCTTTCTTTTTCTTTTTTCTGTACCGGGGACTGAACTCAGGGACATTCTTCCTCTGAGCTACACCCCCAGCCCTATTTTTTATTCTTTATTTTGAAACAGGGTCTCACTAAGTTGCGGAGGGCCTCACTAAGTAGCTGAGGCTGGCCGCAAACCTGTGATCCTCCTGTCTCAGCCTCCCAAGTACTGGGATTACAAGCCTGCACCACCATGTCTGGCGGAATTTATTTCTTATTTTGAAACAGGGTCTCACTAAGTTATGGAGGGCCTCACTAAGTTGATGAGGCTCTCCACCAACCTGTGATCCTGTGATCCTCCTGTCTCAGCCTGCCAAGTACTGGGATTACAGGTATGAACCACCATGTCTGGCTATAAACCCTTGTTTTCATTATTTATGTCATATCCAATTTTTTTGCCCATATTTCTCCATCACAGAGAATGTTCATTTGTGGATTAGGCACAAAATTCACCAAATACATATATATATAACATTTTTAGAATATACCTTATTAACAAGCTCAAAAACCAAATTTAAAAATCCATTATGAACTAAAATTAAAAATAAAATTAAAATAGAAAGTACCTGAGATTCATGTGGAATGAAGGAAATGTTTATTTCTTTACATCTTCTTATTGACTTGGAGCAAGATGCCTTAATTTTATTAAAGAGACTATCAGGGCAAACTGAGAGGGGGAAAAAAAGCATATAATTCCATCTAAATCTTTATTCCTTTTGAATAAATGATCTGAACATTCAAGAATATTTTTTATATATAAACAACTGGCTTTCACAAAGTAATTTAGGGCAGAGATAATATATACTGTTCTTCACCTTACAGACAGATATATTCAAGTCAAAGGGCTGTAATGGAAATTCCATTTCCCCCATTCACATCTGCCATAACCTCAAATATATTTCCTTAGAGATTTGCTAACAAAGCAAACTAAAATTGTTAGAAAAATCATGTCCAAACTCATGACTTACTAAACTGTAGCACTTTCAGAACTTCTTAGAAATTTATACTATTTTTCCAGATCAGCAAGTGATCTGCCATGCCACAAAAATTAATTATTCCTTGAGTAACAGGAACTTTTCTAATGTGAAGAAATTCTAGGACTCAAAGCTACTAAATTTTAGAACTCAGAGGCCATGGTTTTCCCCCTTTCACCTAAGTGCTTACAGTTCCATTAGATCTAGGTTGGAATATCAACTATTAACTGTTAAGGTTGATACAGGATATCAACAATTAGCGCTTAGTGTTTCTGTTTGTTTGTTTTGAGATGGGGTCTTGCTCTGTTGCCCAGGTAACCTCAAACTTGCATCTTCCTGTCTGTTTCCAGAGTAGCTGAGATTATAGGCATGCACCCCCACAGCCTGCTCCCTAGGCACTGGGGATTGAACCCAGGGGCATTCTATCTCCAAGCTACACCCCAGTCCTTTTATTTTTTGTCTAGAAACAGGGTCTCTCTAGGTTGGGGGGGGGCTCGCTAAGTTCTATGGCTGGCCTTGAACCTGTGACCCTCCTGTCTCAGTCTCCCAAGTACTGGAATTACAGGTGTGCACCATCATGTCCATCTCCTTTATGTCTTTTTTTCTTTTTGGTGGTACTGGGATGGAACCCAGGGACACTCTACCTTCGAGCTACATACTCCCAGCCCTATTTTTTATTTTGAAACAGAGTCTCACTAAGTTGCTGACAGCCTCACTAAGTAGCTGAGGCTGGCCACGAACCTGTGATCCTCCTGTCTCAGCCTCCCAAGTACTGGGATCACAAGCGTATGTCACCATGCCCGGCTTCCCTAGTATCTTTTAACAAGATGTTCTTTAGCTTCCAGTTTCCTTAAGTTTGGACTGGGGATGTAGCTCAGTGGGTAGAGCACTAGCCTAGCATGTGTGAGGTCCTGGGTTTGATTCCACTACCATAAAAAAATAAATAAAATTCTTAAATTAGAAAAGGTTTCACAAGCCGGGCGTGGTGGTGCATGCTTGTAATCCCAGTACTTGGGAGGGTGAGACTGGAGGATCCAGATTTGCAGCTAGCCTCAGCTACTTAGTGAGGCCCTCTGCAATTTAGTGAGACCCTGTTTCAAAATAAAGAATTAAAAAAAATGGGGTTGGGGGTGTAGCACCGTAGAATGCCCCTGGGTTCAATCCCCAGTATCGCAAAAAAAAAAAAAAAAAAGAAGCCGGGCGTGGTGGTGCATGCTTGTAACTTGGGAGGCGGAGACCGGAGGATCCGGGTTTGTGGCCAGCCTCAGCTACTTAGTGAAGCCCTCCGCAACTTCATGAGACTCGGTTTCAAAATAAAGGATAAAAAATACGGCTGGGGGTGTAGCTCGGAGGTAGAACGCCCCTGGGTTCCATCCCTGGTACCGCAAAAAAAAAAAAAAAAAGAAGAGGTTTCACATTCATTAAATCTTATAAATTCCATAAACATGAAATTCTGTGTAATAAGATTTAAATGACAAATATTTTTGGTATGATGTTTATAAAAATGCAAACTACTAGCTGGACATGGTGGCACATGCCTGTAATCCCAATACTTAGGAGGCTGAGAAAGGAGAACCCCAAGTTTGAGGCCAACCTCAGCAACTTAGTGTGGCCCTCAGCAACTTAGGAGACCCTATTTCAAAATTTAAAAAAAAGAATAAAAGAGGGCTAGGGGTGTAGCTCAGAGGTAGAATGCCCCAGGTTCCATCCCCAGTACTACATACACATACAAAAAGCAAACTATTATTTGTGAGATAAATAAAAAGGGGAAATAATATGCTATATTTCTTGTTGGTACTGGGGGTCTCACTAACAGGGTCTCACTAAATTGCAGAGGGCCTCACTAAATTGCTGAGGCCGCCCGCTAACCTATGATCCTCCTGTCTCAGCCTCCCAAGTACTGGGATTACAAGTGTGCGCCACCATGCCCGGCTAATAATATGCTATTATAAGTGGGTATCTCTAGTAGTAGAGACCAAGACTTAACTTAGATAAATGGTATTCTCATTTTGTAATATAATTACATAGCATAACAAAATAAAACAGAATTGTTTCTGGACCTCTCTGAAATTCTTTTTTCTTTTTTTTGGCACTGGGGATTGAACCCATGGGGTTCTACCTCTGAGCTATAACCCCAGTCCCAGGCATATTTTATTTTTTAGTTTGAAACAGGGTGTCACTAAGTTGAGGAGGGCCTCACTAAGTTGCTGAGGCTGGCCACAAACCTGCGATTCTCCTGTTTCAGCCTCCCAAGTACTGGGATTAGAGGCATGTGCCATCGTCCTCGGCTCTGTAATTCTTTACTTTAACTTTCTATTTGAACATAAACTGTAATGATTTTTCTCCCTTAATATTTGTACAGTGGATGGCTGTTTTCTTCAATGTTTTCCCAAAGGCTCTTATTTTTTTATATTATAATCAAATCAACTGAGACTTTGATTAAAAGTAATTCTTCCTGTTACCAGAATAGAATTTGAAGAATAGTCCTCTCTACCAAAGGCTTACCCCAGTATAAGAGCAAAAGTGACTGTCTTTTGAAACTAGTTGGGAATGGTATAATCTTATTTTTTAGATTTCTTTGGCCTAATTACAGTAAGTGATAAACAAAAAAAATCACTAGTATCTGAACAGTATTATAAAAAGCAGACACTTTAAAATTACTAGGATTTTAAACAATGAAGCAGTAACTTTCAAAACAATACTTACAGTCGGTGAAGTATATATATGCTGCTTTATATTTGTTCTCTGATTTACTTGCAAAATCTTGTAAGAAACAATCTACAGACTTAAAAAAGATCAGATGTTAATACACATTTTATTAAATATTAATTTAAATATGCTAGCTTTTGAAATAACTAGGATTATTTTACTTCAGTAATAAAACCTTACTAGCTATAAATGTAATTACAAACTGATTTTCAAAGATTCTAAGTTCTCTAGCCAGTGATAGCTAATAAGGGAACTTGTAATAATGTAACAAGGATTAAGGTAATATGGATGACAAAGTGCTGTGACTGGCAATGAAGAAGTCTAGGCAAGCTGAAGCAATACAGAGTATAAGATTACTAAAAGATATCAGACGAGGAACTAAGAAACCAAGGTACCGGAAGTATCATCTACCTGGATAGTGAAACCACCAAGACTTATGACTGGAGAAGTGGGACTATGGGATATACACCAACGGAATTTTACTCCACCATAAAGAACAACAAAATTATGTCATTTGCAGGAAAATAGATGGAACTAGAGAGTATTATGCTAAGTGAGATTAGCCAGTCTCAGAAAGTGAAAGGTAATATTTTTACTCATATGTGGAGGCTAGAGAAACTGGGAAACAAAAGGGACTTCAAATAAATGAGGGGAGATACTAGAACAGCAGAGGGTGATTTGGGGAGGGAAGTGGGAAAGTGAAAGGGGAGACTTAATGAAGGAAACTTTCAAATAACACTATGCTCATGTGTGGAGTTATTAACACCAATTTCAATATTATGTGCGGGGAGGGGAAGGGAGTGGGGTGAGATGCGGAGGGAAATACACCAGGTACTGTGTGCATGTATGTTTCTATCCCGCTGAATCTCATTATGACATATAATTACAATGCACCAATAAAAAATTTTTTTCTTGGATCCTAAAATTGTCAAGGGATTAGAATGAAAGACCCAGAGCTTGGCAGACAACTGTAAAGAGAAGGGAAAGCAAGTACATGTGGTAGTTTAAATAAAAAAAAGACAAAGCTGGCATGGTGGCGTATGTTTGTAATCCCAGTACTTGGGAAGCTGAGACAGGAGGGTCTCAGCAACTTAGCGAGACCCTGTTTCCAAATAAAAAAGCATAAAAAATAGGGCTGGGGGTATAGCCTGGAGATAGAAGGCCCCTGGGTTCCATCCCCAGTAACACACACACACACACAAAGAAAGACAAACATGTGGATGCAAAAATGTAAAACAAACTTAATTATCTCTCCATTTTTATCCTCCTGGAAATCCTAAAACTGTATTTCTGTTACATCACATGGGTCTATCTTACAAATTTTTATCTTTTCCTCCATGATTTTTTTCCTTGAGATATTCTATTTTGATCTTTTAGGCCAATTTAATTTTTTTGTATGTGTGATCCTGGAGATTGAACCCAGGGGCATTCTACCTCTAAGCTACACCCCCAGTCCTATTTTATTCTTTATTTTGAAAGAGGGTCTCACTAAGTTGCAGAGGGCTGGATGCGAACCTGCAATCCTCCTGTCTCAGCCTCCCAAGTACTGGGATTACAGGCATGGGCCACCAGGCCACGCTCAATTTAAATTTCAATAGTTGATTATCCTCTCCTTCATTTAACTGCTTACGTAACAAATCGCACTTTGAGTTTTACAAACTGTGTGAGGTGCTAGACTCTCTTTATGTGTACTATTTTTTCTGTTCAGATTAGCATCCTCTTTAAGAAGCTGTATTTTGCTGGGCGTGGTGGCGCATGCTTGTAATCCCAGTACTTGGGAGGCTGAGACAGGAGGATCCGGGTTCACGGTCAGCTTCAGCTACTTAGTGAGGCCCTCTGCAACTTCGTGAGACCTGGTTTCAAAATAAAGTATGAAAAATAGGGCCGGGGGTGTAG
>PVJS01033636.1:0-22051 GCA_004027185.1 Glis glis
GAGGGCCTCACTAAGTAGCTGAGGCTGGCCGCAAACCTGGATCCTCCGGTCTCAGCCTCCTAAGTACTGGGATTACAAGCGTGCGCCACCATGACCAGCATTATTTGGTTTTTCTGTTTGAACCTTGCACCTCTATCCACACCAAGTTTCATTTCTGTGATTTTTAATTAATTAATTAATTAATTAATGATACTGGGAATCGAACCCAGGGGCATTCTACCTCTGAGCTACTCCCCCAGCCCTTTTTTTTTTTTGGTACCCGGGGGGTTGAACCTAGGGGCATTCTACCTCCAGGCTACACCCCCAGCGCTATTTTTTATTTTTATTTATTTATTTATTTATTTATTTATTTATTTATTTTTGCGGTACCGGGGATTGAACCCAGGGGCGTTCTACCTCCGCGCTATGCCCCCGGCCCTGTTTTTTATCCTTTACTGAAACCAGGTCTCACTAAGTTTCAGAGGGCCTCGCTAAGTAGCTCAGGCTGGCCGCAAACCCGGATCCTCTGGTCTCCACCTCCCAAGTACTGGGATTACAAGCGTGTGCCACCACGCCCGGCTCTTATTATTTATTTTGAAACAGGGTCTCACTAAGTTCCAAAGGGCCTCACTAAGTAGCTGAGGCTGGCTGCGAACCCGGATCCTCTAGTCTCAACCTCCCAAATACTGGGATTACAAGTGTGCGCCACCACACCCAGTTTTCCCCCAGCCCTTTTTATTTTTTTAATTAAAATTTTTTTGTGTGTGGTACTGGGGATTGAACCTAGGGACATTCTACCTCCAGGCTACTCCCCCAGCCCTATTTTTTATTCTTCATTTTGAAACAGGGTCTCACTAAGTTGCAGCCTCACTACTTGCTGAGGCTGGCCGCGAACCTGCAATCCTTCTGTCTCAGCCTCCCAAGTACTGGGGTCATAAGCACCCACCACTGTGCCCAGCTTCGTCTCTGTCTTTTCATTCCCACGTGGGTTTTCCTGTTACTCTGAAATATAACCTTAAAATATGCTGACACATCTCAAATTGTAAATGTATGTGGTCTGAGATTTCTACCTACAGTAAAGTGGAGCTGTCAGTACGCTGCTACCTGTGGGTCTGGCTGTCGTGTTTACACCAGTGACTCCCAGCTGCCTCCGTCTTTTGGCGACAGGAACCTCTGCCCCACTAACGAAGCCGTCCAAGCGCAGTTAGGGCCTCTAGGGACCAGCACTGAAGGAGTGACTGGGGAAGTCGGTGTATAAACACCCAGCTCTCAGCGGGGCCTAGTGGCCCATGCCTGTAGTCCCAGTACTTGGGAGGCTGAGACAGGAGGATCGCCTCCAAGCTACACCCCCAGCGCTATTTTATTTTCTATTTTGAAACAGGGTCTCACTAAGTTGCTGAGCATCTTGCTAAGTTGCTTCAAAACAAAAAACAAAAAGAGGGCTGGGGGTGTAGCTCAGAGGTAGAATGCCAGCTGGGCATAGTGGTGCCTGTAGTCCCAGTACTTGGGAGGTTGAGACAGGAGGATCGCAGGTTCGTGGCCAGCCTCAGCAACTTAGTGAGGCCCTCCGCAACTTAGCAAGACCCTGTTTCCAAATAAAAAAGTAAAATGGGTTGGGGGAGTAGCTCAGAGGTAGAGTGCCCCTGGGTTCAATCCCCAGTACCACAAAAAAGAAAACAAAAAAGAGTCATTTGTAACTGAATTTTTATTTATTTTAATGTGTGTATGTGTGTGTGTGTGTGTGTGTGTGTGTGTGTGTGTGTGTGTTGCTAAGGATTAAACACAGGTGTATTCTACCTCTGAGTTACACCCCCAGCCCTTTTTACTTTTTATTTTATTTTTTATTCTTGGTACTGAAGGTTGAACCCAAAGGCATTCTACCTCTGAGCTACATCCCCAGCCCTATTTTATTTTATTAATTTTTTAGTTTTTTTGTGGAACTGGGGATTGAACTCAGGGGCATTCTACCTCTGAACTATACCCCCAGCCCTTTTTTTTTTTAATTTAGAAACAGGGTCTCACTAGGTTGCTGAGAGTCTCACTACTTGCTGAGGCTGTCCTCAAACCTGTGATCCTCCTGTCTCAGCCTCCCAAGTACTGGGATTATAAGTGTGTACCACTGTGCCTGGCTCTATTTTATTTTGAAACAGGGTCTCGCTAAGTTGCTGAGGCTGGACTTGAACCTGAGATCCTTCTGTCTCAGCCTCCCAAGTACTGGGATTATAGGCATGTGACACCACACCCAGCTTTACTTTTTATTTTGAAGCAGGGTCTCACTAACTTGCTGAGGGACTTGCTAAATTGTTGACGCTGGTCTTGAACTTGAGATCCTCCTTGAGAAGGCAGGATGGCCAAACTCCATGAGAGAAACTCAACTCTTCTTTTTATTTCATCTTTACAAGGTTACAAGATCAGATCATCAAGTTCTGTTTGTTTCTCGCTATAGAAGTAGGGAATTACGTTAGGAATGTTTTACTTTATTTTATTTATTTATTTTGTGGTACTGGAGATTGAACCCAGGGGCATTCTACCTCTGAGCTACACCCCCAGCCCTATTTTATTTTCTATTTTGAAACAGGGTCTCACTAGGTTGCTGAGCATCTTGCTAAGTTGCTGAGGCTGGCCTCGAACTTCCTGTCTCAGCCTCCCAAGTACTGGGATTATAGGTGTGTGCCACCATGCCTGGTTTGAGTAAATATCTTCTTATCTTCTTCTGTGTAAATACAGATTTGGGGATGTGTAACTACATTTGTGGAAAGTAAAACGCTAAAAAATAACCAATGCGAAGACTAATAGTAATTCATTATAGACAAGATAAAGGACCATATGTCCTTCTACATTGCTGGTGGACCCCAAATTGGCTTAAACTTTAAAGACAATATGTATCAAAGGCCTCAAAAACATGCATAATCTTTGATCCAACAAAAGAAAACAGACAGATGGGACAAGAAGCATATTTAAGAGTGTTTGTGCTGTATTTGTAATCCCAGTACTTGGGAGGCTGAGACAGGAGGATCGCAGGTTCAAAGCCAGCCTCGGCAATTTAGCGAGGCTCTCAGCAACCCAGTGAGACCCTGTTTTCAAATAAGAAATAAAATCGGGCTGCAGGTGTAGCTTGGAGGTAGAATGTCTCTGGGTTCAATCCCTAGTACCAAAAAAAAAAAAGTGTTTGTGAGCTGGGCATGGTGGCACATGCCTGTAATCTCAGTACTTGGGAGGCTGAGACAGGAGGATCACAGGTTCGTGGCCAGCCTCAGTAACTTAGTGAGACCCTCCGCAACTTAGTGAGACCCTGTTTCCAAATAAAATAAGGCTGGGGTGTAGCTTAGAGGTAGAGTGCCCCTGGGTTCCACCCCCCAGTGCCATACACACACACACAAAAAAAACAGTTGTCACCCTTCCGATATGGGGGTGTCTCCTCTTATTGGATTAGTGTCCAGTGGATTTCAATGAATGAAGTCCAAGAATTATGAAGGGTATGGAAATATGAAAGTTTATTTTAAGTCAAGGAAAGATAGAAGTCAAAAACAGTGCCATCCCACCGGTCCGGGGAGGGAAGGGGTCCCCAAAAGAGTAATCACTGAAACTCTTGGGAGGTGAGGTTTTTTTTTTTTTGCGGTACTGGGGATTGAACCCAGGGGCGTTCTACCTCCAAGCTACACCCCCGGCCCTATTTTTTATTCTTTATTTTGAAACAGGGTCTCACTAAGTTGCGGAAGGCCTCACTAAGTAGCTGAGGCTGGCCGCGAACCCGGATCCTCCAGTCTCAGCCTCCCAAGTATTGTGATTATAGGCACGCACCACCACACCCGGCTCCATCTTTTACAACTGGGCAGAATTGGGTTTTGGGGAACCAATGTCTTTTGCACAATTTCAATTCTTAATTTGAATTGTTATCTTGTGGGTTGGTGGGTCCCTCACCTCCCTGCTCACCTCCCCCACCCCACAGAAGGTGATGCAGAGGGCCTTTTTAAAAAAAATTTTTTTTGTGTGTGTGTGTGGTCCTGGGGATCCAGGGACCTTCTACTTCCAGGCTACACCCCCAGATCCATTTTAATTTTTATTTGGAAACAGGGTCTTCTAAGCTGCTGAGAGCCTCACTAGGTTGCTGAGGCTGTCTTCCAACCTGAGATCCTCCTGTCTCAGTCTCCCAAGTACTGGGATTACAGGTGTGCGTCACCATGCCTGGCTTTACAGAGGGCCTGTTTAATCCCTCCTGTTCCAGGTCCTCTGCCCTGCCTCACCTGGTCACCAATCTCTAGGTGAGACTCAATGTATCCACAGTCTGAGGCTAATACTGTCACTGGGTGGCAATTTTCTTGGTTCTTATCTTCCTGAAAGGAAGAATTCAGATGAGACACAGGATAGGCAGGAAGGGTTTATTTAGTGAAGTGCATGGGTCCTACGACAGGAGGCGGTGTTGGTAGGGTGAGAGTACAGGACACCCTAAGAGCGTGTGGCGGGGCGTCCTACGAGGGGAGTGAAGCGGTGTGGGGTCTTCCACGTGTCGAGGTTTTACATTCCGCCTGAAAGCAGCTCGCCTCGTCCGCTGTGTATCTGAGGCTATGACTGTGCCACAGCTCAGTCGGCCTGCGCTAAGTTATTCATGTTGGGGAGTTTCCCATCAGTACTCGAGCAAAACCCAGGGGCTTCTGCCCGCCCACGCTCCAGAGGCAGAAAGTGCCTGGGCTGGTTTCATTGGCCTTAAGGCCAGTTCTCTTAGATTTAAGAAGGTAGCATCTGGCCATAAAGGAGGAGGTGGAGGAGTGGAGTGCCTTCTCTGTCCCCTCTCTTGCTCTTATATCTGCCTAGCTACCCGCCACCTGCTGATGCTGTCACCTGTCACCCTCTTTCTCCTCTGGTTGATGGTTACGTGCCTGGGGCTCCGGTGAGGCAGGCAGGCGGTGCCAGGCCTGGACCTCTAAGGAGGCTCTTCCCGAGGTGCCCACGGCACTTTCTCAACCCGTCAGCTCCTCCTTAACTTTTTCCATTTTTTTTTTCTTTTTTTGTGGTGCTGGGGATTGAACCCAGAGGCATTCTACCTCCAAGCTACACCTCCAGCCCTATTTTATTTCTTATTTGGAAGCAGGGTCTCACTAGGTTGCTGAGAGCCTCGCTAAGCTGCCAAGACTGGCTTTGAACCTGCGATCCTCCCGTCTCATCCTTCCAAGTACTGGGATTACAAGGCTGCGCCACCATGTCCAGCTAACTTTTTGCATCTTAAGCATCTCCCTTGTCTCCTCCTAGTCTCAAACCTGCATCCCCAACTGTCAGGCACCCTTCCTGGTGTGATGGTAAGAGTATCAGCCCAGGGGCAGGGAGGAGGCAGAGTGGGTATTTGCAGAGGAGGGGACCCTGGAGCTCCTTAGGGGAAGCTTGTGAAGTCACTGTGAAAAAGTGCCAGAGGGATGATTCGGTCCTGGAATAGGAGAGGACTCCAAGGGTCTGGTACAGGGCTGGGATAAGATCCCCACAGAGGTTCCCAAACTTACTTGGCGCACTGCCCCCTGGGGATGGAACCCAGGGGCATTCTACCTCTGAGCTACACCCTTAGCCCTAACTTACTCTTTTATTTTGAAACAGGACCTCACTAAGTTGCTGAGGCTGGTCGGGAACCTGTGGTCCTCCTGTCTCAGCCTCCCAAGTACTGGGATTACAGATGTGCTCCACCACTCTCGGCTTTTTCTTCTTTCTTTCTTTCTTTTTTTTTTTTTGTGGCGATGGGGATGGAACACAGGGGCATTCTACCTCCAAGCTACACCCCCAACCTGTTTTATTTTGTAGTCTAAAACTGTCTGGCTAAATTGCTAAGGTTCTCACTAAATTGCTGCGGCATCCCAAGTACTGGGATTACGGGCATGTGCCACCACAGCCGGCCTAACCTTGGGTTTCTTACTGGAGCTTATCCATCTTGGAGCTCGCTCGGTGGGTGCTGGAAATCTGGCGCAACACAGACCGCGGGCCCCGCCCCCAGGGCGCCTGATTCATCACTCTGGGGCGGCCCCTCGCATCTGCATTTGCAGCCTCGCTCCCACAGCTGCAGCTGCTGCTCTGACACCGCGCTGCACTGTGCTGCCAGAGCTTGATTGATTGAGGTCACAGAGCTAGATGGCGACACAGCTTTCCTATCCGATGGCCATCTTTTCAGAACAGTAGTTACGACCTGTCGAAGTAGCTGGAAGGCCAGCAGGAGCACTAAAATGGTTTGGGTGCACGCTGGAGGGTGGCAGCATCTACTCCTCTGGCTGGGGGATGAGATAAGCAAAAAGAATTGATCTATGTGCGAAACACCAGAGCTAGACTGTTTCAGCTGGATGCAAAATGTAACGCTCCAAATCCAGCTCAGAACTAGGGCTGCTTAGCCAGGCTTGGTGGAGCACGCCTGTAATCCCAGTACTTGGGAGGCTGAGACAGGAAGGTCACAGGTTTGTGGCTAGCCTCAGCAATTTGTGAGGCCCTCCCCAACTTGGTGACACATTGTTTTAAAATAAAGAATGAAATAGGGCTCAGTGGTAGAATGGGAAGCCTCAGCAAGTAGTGAGACTCTTAGAGACCTAGCGAGACCCTGTTTCCAAATAAAAATAAAATGGGGCTGGGGATGTAGCTCGGAGGCATAATGCCCCTGGGTTCAATCCCCAGTAAAACACACACACACACACACACACACACACACACACACACCAAAACAAAATCCTAGGGCTACTTAAGGGGAGAAGGAGACGGGCACACCAAGGGGGCCCACAGCAAGGTCTCTTATTCTGCAACAGCTACATTTGCATACTTGTGCTGACTCCATCTCCAAGTGTTAACTAGGCCAGAGCTTGTCAGACTGAAATATGCATAGAAAGAGAAAAATCAGAGATATCAAGGAGCCGGGCATGGTGGTGCACGCCTGTAATCCCCAGTACTTGGGAGGCTGAGACAGGAGGATCGCAGGTTCGAGGACAGCCTCAGCAAATAGTGAGACTCATCGACCTAGCGAGACCCTGTTTCAAAATAAAAATAAAAAGGACTGGGGGTGTAGCTCAGAGGTAGAATGCCCCTGGGTTCAATCCCCAGTACCCCCCCCAAAATAAGAGATACCAAGGAAATGTATTTTCTCAAATCTGTTGCAACTCTGGGTTTGATTAAAAATATTTTCTTAGGGGGAGGGGAAGGAGGACTGCTCAAAATCACTTAACTCAGAATCTGCAGTGTAATTGCAACAGTATGCTCAAATGTGATTTGAACATCTCAGCTGTGGGATTTGGTGACTGGGCTCCCCAGAGAGGATGACACAGCACAGGGGACAGGGCAGGCGGCCCGTTGCTGTGCTGGGCAGAGAGCAGAGACACACACATCCTGGTTGAGGTCATGAATCTGCGAGCAGTCTTGATAATTTAAACAGACACAGGTAGCAACTTATCACGCAGCAAGCAGCCCTAGGGACGGGGGAGAAAGGAGAGGTGTGCGCCATGGATCTGGGAGCGAGGCGCACGCGCCTCTGGCCTTCGCTAATTAGGCCTCGCCTTTATATAGAAAGCCGTGGGTTTTTTCAGAGCACTTTCATGGATATTAATTAATTCATGCACAGAGGTGATATGTTATTAGTAGCATTAAACAAGTCACAGAGACGTGTCTGAGTTAGCCCAGTACTGAGCAAGCTCAGCTAGGTAACAGACACACCAGGACTGGGGAGAGATGGTTGCTGTGGAATATTAAGAAAGGATGGGGAAGCCGGGCGTGGTGGCACACGCTTGGAATCCCAGTACTTGGGAGGCTGAGACAGGAGGGTCGCAGGTTTGTGGCTAGCCTCAGCAATTTGTGAGGCCCTCCGCAACTTGGTGAGACACTGTTTTAAAATAAAGAATGAAGCCGGGCATGGTGGCGCACGCTTGTAATCCCAGTACTTGGGAGGTGGAGACTGGAGGATCTGGGTTCATGGCCAGCTTCAGCTACTTAGTGAGGCCCTCCGCAACTTCGTGAGACCCGGTTTCAAAATAAACGATAAAAAATAGGGCTGGGGGTGTAGCTCGGAGGTAGAACGCCCCTGGGTTCAATCCCCCATACTGCAAAAAAAAAAAAAAAATAGGGCTGGGGATGTAGCTCAGAGGTAGAAAGCCCCTGGGTTCAATCCCCGGTACTGAAAAAAATAATAATCATAAAGAATGAAATAGGGCTCGGAGGTAGAATGGGAAGTCCAGTGCCGGGCTCCAGCACCCGCCGGGCTTCTGGGACAGCCTTCTCACAACGCATGAGAGTGGAGAGCAGATGTGTGTGGAAAAGAAACACGTGTGCAATAGAGAAGGCAAGAGAACCCAGAAGGGCAGAAGTCACTACCTTACAGAGTAACAACCTGCACCCAGGTAAGTAACCTGCTGGCTAGGAACTAGCTGACCCCTTTGTGAGGGTGCAGCCCGGGACCTGACACCTCCCTGTAAGGTCCTGAGACCCTGCAACACTGTTGTTACTGTGCCAATTAAACTTCAAGATCAGTTTGGGTGGACGCAAGCCACACCGGAACTGTACCAGTCACGAAAACAAAGTATTTCTTTTTTGTTTTGTTTTGTTTTGGTACTGGGGATTGAACCCAGGAGTGTTCTACCTCCGAGCTACACCCTCAACTCTATTTTATATTTATTTATTTATTTATTATTTATTATTTATTTATTTATTTATTTAATTTTTGGTGGTACTGGGGATGGAACCCAGGGACATTCTACCTCCGAGCTACACCCCCAGCCCTATTTTTTATTTTTTATTTTTTATTTTTTTTTGCGGTGCCGGGGATTGAACCCAGGGACGTTCTACCTCCGTGCTACACCCCCGGCCCTATTTTTTTATGCTTTATTTTGAAACCGGGTCTCACGAAGTTGCGGAGTGCCTCACTAGGTAGAGAGAAAGAGAGAGAGAGACAGGGAGAGGGAGAGAGAGAGAGAGAGAGAAAGAAAGCTGAGGCTGGCCGCAAATCATGATCCTCCAGGCTCCGCCTCCCAAAGTACTGGGATTACAAGCGTGCGCCACCACGCCCGGCCTATTTTTTATTCTTTATTTTGAAACAGGGTCTCACTAAGTTGCGGGGGGGGCTCACTAAGTAGCCGAGGCTCGCCTCAAATCTGCAATCCTCCTGTCTCAGCCTCCCAAGTACTGGGATTACAAGCGTGTGCCACCACGCCTGGTTTATTTTATTTTTATTTTGAAATGGTATTTCTAGGAGTTAGTGACTACATGATTATAGTCAAGGATCAAGGGAAACCACCTTTCCTTTCCTCTGTTTTTTATCCTTTTGTGATACCGGGGAGTGCACCCAGGGGCATTCTACCTCTGAGCTACACCCCCAGCCCTTTTTATTTTTTCATTTTGAAACAGGGTCTCACTAGGTTGATGAGTCTCACTATTTGCTGAGGCTGTTCTTGAACCTGCGATCCTCCTGTCTCAGCCTCCCAAGTACTGGGATTATAGGACTGTGCCACCACGCCCGGCTCTTTTATCCTTTTTTTCTGCTCAGCTACCCAGTATCTCCATGTTAACCCTTAGCTACAGGCTCATCAAATTCCAAATTCTAATAGGCATATGTTGGGCTCTAAAGAGTTCTGTAAAAGGCCTAGAAGACTGTTAAATCTCTCTCCTGGAAAAAAGACTTCTGGGAGAAGGGGCAGACTCCAGGACCAGCTGAAACCCTCCATCAGCAGCTATTTGGAAAGATGATATGTAGCAAACCTCTCCCAAGCGCCTGTCTCCAGGTACCAGGTGGCCACTCTCCCCTAATTTTCTTAGTAATTATTTTACAAATAATTTTCAATTTAAGAGCCAGGTGTGGTGGCATGCGCCTGTTTTCCCAGTACTTGGGAGGCTGAGATAAGAGGATCACAGGTTCTCAGCTGGCCTAAGCAACTTAGCGAGACCTTGTTTCAAAATAAAAAATAAACTGAGCATGGTGGCGCATGCTTATAATCCCAGTACCTGGGAGGCTGAGACAGATGGATTGCAGGTTCCCAGCCAGCCTCAGCAACTTAGTGAGGCTGTCAGCAACTTAGCAAGACCGTTTCCAAATAAAAAATAAAAATAGGGCTGGGGGGTGTAGCTCAGAGGTAGAATGCCCCTGGGTTCCATCTCCAGTACCAAAAAAAAAAAAAGAATAAATAAAAATAAATTTAAAAAAAGGGCTGAGGTGTAGCTCAGAAGCAGACTGTTCCCGGGTTCAACCCCAGTACCCAAAACAAAACAAAGCTGGGCGTGGTGACACACGTGTGTAATCCCAGTATTTGGGAGGCTGAGACAGCAGGATCACAAGTTCTAGGACAGCCTCAGCATCATAGCTAGACTCTCAGCAACCTAGTGAGACCCTGTTTCAAAACAAAATATAAAAAGAGCTGGGTGTGTAGCCTAGAGGTAGAATGCCCCTGGGTTCAATTCCCAGTACCAAGCAAACAAACAAACAAACAACAACAACAAAAAACCAGGATAATTTTCAACTTAAGAATATTTAGTACATTTTAAAATAGAATGCTATTGACTTAAATTCTGTTTTTTAAAAAAATTTTTTGGTGGTACTGGGGGTTGAACTCAGGGGCATTCTACCTCTGAGCTACATCCCCAGCCTTATTTTATTTTTATTTTGAAACAGGGTCTTGCTAGGCTGATGAGAGTCTCTCTACTTGCTGAGGCTGTCCTTGAACCTGTGATCCTCCTATTTCAGCCTCCCAAGCACTGGGATTACAGGTGTGCACCACCACGCCCTGGGATTACAGGTGTGCACCACCACGCCCGGTTTAGGTTCTGTTTTAGACTGTAGGGCCCCATCAGCTCATTGATACCAGTCCTACATTCAGAGGGGCAGAGACGGGAGGCGCCTTTCTCAGGTGTGCCCTGCAAAACTTCCCTTTCCAGTTCAGCCCTTTAGGGCCTTTTTCTTTTTAGGCAATTACACAGGGCACAGACTGTGCCAGGAACTCTTCTAAGAAATTGACCTACTAGTTCATTTATTATTTATTTCTTTATTTGTGGTACTGGGGATGGAACCCAGGGGCATTCTACCTCCGGGCTACACCCCTAGCCCTATTTTTTATTCTTTATTTTGAAACAGGGTCTCACTAAAGTTGCAGAGGGCCTCACCAAGTAGCTGAGGCTGGCCACCCCCAGCCTTTTTTTTTTTTTCCTTTTCTTCATTTTTTAGTTTGAAATAAGGTCTCACTAAGTTGCAGAGGCCTCACAAATTGCTGAGACTGTCCTTGAACCTGCGATCCTCCTGTCTCAGCCTCCCAAGTACTGGGATTACAGGCTTGCGCCACCACACCCGGCTCCACTAATTCCTTTAAACCTCGCACAAATCCTAGGAGGAGACTGCTAGCATCCTCATTGGACCCGGGAGAGGACCGCGCCGAGGAGGGCCTGGATGCGGCGGGGCGCAGGCTCCCAGGCGGGGCGCGCTCGGCCACTCTCTCGTGCCGGTGCGTGACTAAGGAGCCTCTGCAAAGCCAGTTCAGTGCAGGGTCGCTGCGCGCACGTGCCCGCCCGCCCTGGCCGCAGGAGCCGCGGCGTTTGGGGTGTGAGAGGCTGCGGTCTGGACGCGGCGTCCAGATCGCGGGGCGCAGGCCTGCGGGCCCCGGGGAGCGGCGCGCGGGGGCTTCCCAGACCCGGCAGGTCCAGAGCCACCGCGGGCACACCATTTTGAGCCTGCGGAGAGGTGGGGAAATCCAATTTCCTGAAAACACAAGTTGCCAGCCCGGGTCAATGGGCAGGAGACTTTAACTCTTTGTTCCACCGCGGTCCTCGCGGCCGGTTCTCATCCCGCTTCTCGGGCGGGCGCGCCCTCCGTTCTCGATCCGCCCGTTGGTCCCTGCCTGCCTCCGGCCCCTTTGGAACTAGGTGGCCGCAGACGCCAGGCTGTGCGCCCGGGCCGGGGGAGGCCGGGGGAGGCCGGGGGACCCCGCTGCCCGCGGCGGGGAGGGCAGGAGAGCAGGAGGTCGGGCTGCACCTCGGGGACCTCGGGCGGGGCGGGGCGGGGCGGGGCGCGGAGGGGCGGGGCGAGGCTGAGGCTCCGCCCCCCGGCCTCCGCCTGGGCGAATCGCGGCGCGCGGCCCGCCGGATTGGAGCAGCGGCGTCACGCTGGCCGCGGCCTGGGGTGTAGACGCGCCGCGGCGGGCGGAGGCGGCGATCGCGCTGCGGGAACCGGCCACCCGCTCCGGCGCGCGGTGCTCGCTCGGCCTGGGCGCCCGGCGGTGCGGGGAGCGCGGGAGCCATGGCCGGGGACAGCGAGCAGACCCTGCAGAGCCACCAGCAGCCGGGCGGCGGGGAGCCCTTCCTGATCGGCGTCAGCGGCGGCACGGCCAGCGGCAAGGTACGGCGCGCCGCGTCCCCCGCGAGCTCCGCGCCTCCGCTCCGGCGCCGGGCGGTGTAGACGCGGGCCCTGGGGGTCCCGGGCCCGGGCGACGCGGGCGGGGCTCGCCCTCGCCTCTTCCCCGCTCGTGGGTGCTCGTGGCCGGGGTCCCTGGGGGAGGGGCGGAGGGCGCGATGCCCATTGTTTTTCCCGTCCGGCGTGGGAAGTGGGCTGTCACCCCAGCTGGCGCCCCGGGATCCCCACGCGGCCCTTCCCCGGCCTGCGCACGTGTCGCCCGCGGCGCCGCGCTGGTGGCGGGCAGAGCGCACGGGGCGCAGGCTGGAGGGCTGCCCGGTGGCGAGGGCGCCCACTCGGGACTGCGGGGCCTTCGTGGGGGGAAGCCGAGCCCGGGGGGCGCGGGGCCACCGGGGACATGGTGGTCGGGGCCTCTGTCCTGTCCTGTGGGGCTGGAAGAGGACATGTGGCCGGTCTCCGGGAGAAAGTTGCGGCGGCCCGGTGCTCCGCGGCGCCCGGGCGTGTGCGTGCTGGGTGCGGGGACGCGGACCCCGCGGCCGCCTCCCGCGAACCGGCTGTCTTTGTCTAGTCGCCAGGCGCGGGGGGCCGGCCCGGCGCGCCCCGGGCTTCCCTGCTCTGCAGGTGGAGAAGGGTGGAGCCCACCCGGATGCCCCTTTCTCTGCTCCCCGAGCCGCGGGAGGATGTGGCTGCGGGTCCCCGCCGGCTCCAGCCTCGCTGCGCGGGGCTCGGGCTGCACGAGGCAGCCGGCGGGGCCGGGCGGGGCGATGCCGCGGGCCGGGAGCGGGGCAGGAAGGCGGGTTGGCGCCATGAGCGCGCGCCACGCGGCCCTGCCGGCCTCCTCCATGTCGCCGTCGCGTTCTCCCTCTGGGCCTGGGACGGTGGCGCAAGGGGCCCGGCCGGGCGGCCGGCGCTGGGGACGTCCTTTCTGGTCAAGTTGCCCTCGCCCTGGCCCCCAGGGCCAGCCGTCTGCCTGCTGTAGATCCCTGAAGTTTCTAATCTTTGCGCCCTGGTTGAATGCCTTTTTAACTTGTAAGTTTCAAAATGTGTTCTTTACTCGTAATTTCAAACAAAACCTGGCCGCCAGTTCCTTCAGGGAAGCCGCACCAGTTCTATGGAGTCATTCCTGTCCTCTTCCCAGAGCTTGTTCCCGTCCGTGGCTCTCTGTTCATGGCTGCGGTCCAGCGCTCTGGTGTGATGCCCGGCACGTAGTAGGGGTCCATATTACCTCCAAGTCCAGCCCTCCCAGGGGAAGGACAAAACTCACAGAGGAGCGGAGCATGTGGAAACAGGATGACCTTGGAGATCCTCTATATAACCCAGTCACCACGGGGCCAAACCCCAGCCCAGAAGGTGAAGTCACGCCATGCTCCTGAGTCCTGAGTGCTTCTCACCCAAAACCTGCTGCTCGGTTGGCGGTCAGTGTTAGGGGTTAGTCTGGTGACATGGGGAGTGGGAGACAGGCGCGAGCCCTCCCAGGAGCAGGTGGTTCTCTGTTGCCCCATTTTTCAAGGAGAAGGACCAGTAGGGTAACTCCCCGCAAAGGCCAAGCCTGTCTTCATGCCCTTTGCAAAGTGAGTGTGCATTTGGGGCCTATGATAGTCTGTCATCGTTTAAGATTATTTTGTAATTTTTTTGTTACTAAAAAAAGTCCAAAGGAGCATTGGACTTTTAAAATACCCTATTGCTGTCCATTTGCTGTAATTATACTGGGTTTTGAAAATGCCCGTCCTCCCTGCCTTTCCTCCAAGGGAAGTTGTAGTTTGTGGATGGTCAGCTCTCCTTTGGCAGTCTCACACTGGATGTGGTGGGGCAGGGGGGCTGGAGGCAAGGCAGGCGACTGTGCTCAGGTTGAAGGAATTGGAAGGAGGCAAGGGGCTTAGAGCATCCTCCAGCAGTGACACAGCTGTCGCATCGCTTTTGCGAGTGTGTGATGCTGGTGATCAGACCCAGGGCCTTGCGCGTGCAGAGTCATCACCTTAGGGATGGGGAAACGAGGCCTGAGTTATAATGGGTCCAAGTCGTAGCTGGACCAGTGCTGCCCTTCCGCCTGCCCACCCGCCTGGTGTAGGAACTGACAAGACTCCCGCCAGCAAGACAGCAGAACTGTCAACTTGGAGAGGGGCTGCTTAGAAATAGCGAGGAATGAGCCGGCGTGGTGGCCCACGCTTGTAATCCCAGTACTCGGGAGGCTGAGACAGGAAGATCGCAGCCAGCCTCAGCTACTTATTGAGGCCCTCTGCAGTTTAGTGAGATCCTGTTTCAAAATAAAACTAAAGTAGGGCTGGGGGTGTGAGACCCTGTTTCAAAATAAAATGAAAATAGGGCTGGGGGTGTAGCTCAGAGGTAGAGAGTGCCTGTGAGTTCAGTCACCAGTAAAAACACCACACACACACACACACACACACACCACACACACACGAATGTTGGGTTTTATGGGTCCTTAACACGAAGGAAATGGGAATGCAGGTGCGCATTATAGGTCTTCCCTCTCCTCCTTCATTAGAAGGAGCAGTCCTCTGGAGGGATCGGAGGCGTTTTCCCGTGCAGCTCTCGTTTTTCTCAATGTTGTGGCTGCCCAGAGTACAAGTATTTTATCTCAGACTAAATTATTTGGTCGCAGAAGGCAAGAATAGTGGGTGTAGTGCCATGCGGCACATTTTTTTCCCCATTTGTTTTGTAGTAGCTGGAGAAGAATTAGAACTTCAGAGTAAACTTTGTGAGGCTGACATGACTGATCATTGGTAAAAACTTGTTAAAATTGTGGTGGGTTTGAGAAAATTATTCTGACTGAGGTAGAAGAAATATAAGAAATAGAAGACATAAGGGAAGTTGAAGGAAATAGGTTTTTTTTGGGGGTACTGAGGACTGAACCCATAGGCATTCTACCTCCGAGCCATACCCCCAGCCCTTTTTCATTTTTTATTTGAGACAGGGTCTCCCTAAGTTGCTGAGTGTCTCACTAAATTGCTGAGGCTGGCCTCCGACCTGTCCCGTTTCAGCCTCCCAAGTACTGGGATTACAGGAGTGCTCCACCGAGCCAAGCTTGGAAATAGGATTTTAATTCTCTTTCTTCATCCTTTTCCTGGCCTGCCACTCCCTAAGCCAGTCTCTCTCCCAGGTCTATCACGCTCAAATTCCTGGGAATTCTGTACATCTTAAAGTTAACCAGAAACTGTTAATTAACCACCCCAACGAATAGTTTACGCAACCGAGCTATATCTTGAGGAACCTGTTAACAGGACACTTTCCAGCATTATCTGTTAGACAGATTAGACAGTGGAGACCGCATCAAGGATCCATAAGATGACCAGATCACCATAAACCTCCTCGTGATCACGTGGATTCTTCCTTATACCTTCCCATACTCACCCATCACCAGGTTGCCTTTACCCCCCCCAGTTTCCTAGCACCCCCATGAGCATCTTTTTTTTTTTGCGGTACTGGGGATTGAACCCAGGGGCGTTCTACCTCCTTGCTACACCCCCGGCCCTATTTTTTTTATACTTTATTTTGAAACCGGGTCTCACGAAGTTGCGGAGGGCCTCACTAGGTAGAGAGAGAGAGAGAGAGAAAGAGAGAGAGAGAGAGAGAGAGAGAGAGAGCTGAGGCTGGCCGCGAACCCAGATCCTCCGGTCTCCGCCTACCAAAGAGAGAGAGAGAGAGAGAGAGAGAGAGAGAGAGCGCTGAGGCTGGCCGTGAACCCAGATCCTCTGGTCTCCGCCTCCCAAAGTACTGGGATTACAAGCGAGCGCCACCACGCCCGGCTCCCCCATGAGCATCTCTCTCTCCAGGTGGCAGCAAGTGCGTGCGTGTTCTCCCTTGAGTGCACACATTCTACTCTCCTAAATAAACCTCTGTCTACGCCTCTGACTGGCATGTGCTGAAATTCTTTTCTATCAAGTAAGCCAAAGACCACACTGGGAACTCCCCAACCCTTCTCAGAATTATCTCTTCTCCCGTGACATCTCCTTTGTTAAAAACCAGATTCTAGCCTGGCGTGGTGGCGCACGCTTGTAATCCCAGTACTTGGGAGGCGGAGACCGGAGCATCCGGGTTCGCGGCCAGCCTCAGTTGCTTAGTGAGGCCCTCTGCAACTTCGTGAGACCTGGTTTCAAAATAAAGTATAAAAAATAGGGCTGGGGGTATAGCTCAGAGGTAGAATGCCCCTGGGTTCAATCCCCAGTTCTGAAAAAAAAGAAAAAGAAAAAAAAAACAACAAAAAACCAGATTCTTAGAGCCAGGTGTGGTGGTGCTCAGCCCTAATTCCAGTACTTGGGAGGCTGAGACAGGAGGATCGCAGGTTTGAGGACAGCCTCAGCAAGTAGTGAGACTCTCGTCAACCTAGCGAGACCCTGTTTCAAAATAAAAATAAAACGGGGTGGGGGCAACCAAGTGCTGTGTGCACGTATGTCACTGTCAGCATAATTTATATTATGATGTGAGACTATAATGCACCAATAAAAGCATATTAAAAATAAATAAAATAGGCCCGGGGCTGTAGCTTGGAGGTAGAATGCCCCTCGGTTTAATCCCCAGTGTACCACACACAAAACAGATTCTTAACTGGTGAGTAGTGGTCAACGATTGTAATCTCAGCTGCTCTGGAGGCTGAGGCAGGAGGATTGCAGAATCCATGCCAGCCTGGGCAACATAGCAAGACCCTGAAGACCCTGACTCCAAATAAAAAAGGGCTGGGCTTGTAAGTGAGTGGCAGCTTGTGTAATTCCCTGAGTTCAATCCCTAGTACTGCAAACCCCTTCCCCAAACCAAAACAAGCCCACAGTCTTATTTCCTCCTAAAGGTCGGGTCCAGAGAAAGCAAGAAGTGACTCTGGAAGGAGGATAAGGAAGCCCACCTCCACCCTGCCTGCTTCCATAAACACGGCTCTCGGCGCCCTTCCCTCTCACTCCACCGCATGGCCGCCGGCTTCCGGGTGGCTCTGGCTGTCGACCTTTCTGGACACCTTGGGTGCCTCTCCTTGGCCAGAGCACAGTCAAGTCCCCTTGGCTCCTACGTGTGGCCCCGGGCTGTTTATTTTCCCACACATTTACTGAACTGCCTGGTGGAGACTTGAGCTCCTGTCCCTTTTCGGAAGGGCCTGGGAGCGTGGTCACCGGTCCCTTTACAGGATTGTTCTCTCCGTTTTCTCTGCATTGACCGCATTGTGTGTGGACTGCCTGTTTTGTTGATGGCTTCCTCCACCAGAGCCGGGGGTCGGCGAGAGGACACAGGTGCCGCTCAAGGGTTTGGGATTGAGGGGAATCCAGATGGAAGAAGCCGTGCGTGGCGCAGGCCTGTAATCCCAGCACTTGGGAGGTTGAGACAGACGGACTGCAGGTTTGAGGACAGCCTCACCCTGTTTCAAAATGTATAAATAAAAAGATCTGGGGGTATAATTCAGAGATAGAATGCCCTTGGTTCAAGCCCCAGTACCACAAAGAAAAAAAAGACTGAAGGAGACAGGAGTGAATGCCCTGAGAGTCTTGTTGCTTGCTTTTAAACTCATATCAGGCCAATTCCCTTTGATGCTGAATGACAAAGGAAGGAGGGGTTAAGAGAGCATCTGACTTAGCTACAGCCAGGATCTGGGGGTTCCTTTTCTAAACCCTTCTCCGCCAGCAGCCCCACTCCTTGCAGGCATTTTTAGGAGGTTGGTCTGCATGTGAGTAATACCGGACCCGAGAGGAACCTGCAGTCCCCCAGACCCGCCCGCCCGTGAGTCAGCATCTACTTTGGGAATGCTTCAGGGTGTCCTCCACCCCCACTGCCCTGTCCCTGGAGTCCCAGCAGCCAGGTAGCCGGCCCCACGCCCTGCTTCAGCCAGGTGTTCCAGAACCCAAGGGGCTGGTTTGGTCCTTGGACTCTCGTTTTCTGAGCCGGTATCTCGATCATGTGTCACCCCAAGTTGCTGCCTGGACCTTGAAGGCCTAGTGTGATCTGGCCTTGCCGCCTCCTGCCACTGTCCCCCTGCTCTGCCTGTCCAGCCACCCCGCTGCTTAGCAGGAGTGCCCTTCCCAGCTCCAGGGCGCCTGCACTTGTTTGCTCTGCTTGAAATTCTCTGACTTGAGCCTTCTGGTGTCTTCCGCGGCAGGTCTGGCCCTTCACCTCTGGTAACTCCTCCCCTCCCCCTCCCCTTCCTCTTCCTCCGGGCTCTGCTCCTGGCTCCCTTGTCTTTGAGTATGGGTTTGTTTGTTTGTTTATTTATTTATTTATTTATTTTGCAGTACGGGGAGCTGGGGTATTCTACCTCCGAGCTACACTCCCAGCCCTATTTTTTATTCTTTATTTTGAAACAGGGTCTCACTAAGTTGCGGCCGAACTCCGGTCTCAGCCTCCCAAGTACTGGGATTACAAGTGTGCGCCACCACGCCCAGCTCTGATTTATTTATTTTTGTGCAGCGCTGGGGATGGGCCCCAGGGCCCTTGCGTGTGCCACTGAGAGGCCTCCCCTGCCCGGTGCAGTTTCTGACACTCGCCCCGACTGTGGTCCCCTAACCCCAGCCCGCTGTAGAGCTGTTGCTCTGCCGAATCTTGTGTCTATGAGGTTTCGCGATGCAGACAGATCGGATCTGGGAATCCCACTGCTGAGGACCTGGCTTTTTTGTGTTGGGCTCTGTGATGGGGCTCTTGGCACTGTTCAAGGTCTTGGAATCTTTTAGACCTTGTGTCTCAATTTTTTAAAATCAATAACAAAGGTTCGCGAGTGTACTCCTTATATACGTGTGTATGCAGAGTCCTTTAAACCATTTTTATCATTGAGCCGGTTTATCGTTAGAGCATCTGATCTTTCAACATATACATATGAATTACATAAGCAAAGCCTGTATGTAATTATGAAACACAGACATAGGCATGATAAAGAATAAGATCAGTGGGGCGTTTAGGATATGATTTCTTCAATGGTGTGAAACCTTTTCTTAATAAAATGTTTTGTGATTAAGGCATCTTTTATTTTTAAGAATCAGGTTGAATACTTGATGATTCTGGGATGGCACTGGGGATAGGAGTGTTGATTGTCTGAGGCTGAACGGGTCTTTCGAATCTTGATTTAATGACCGTCATTTTCAAAAAAGTTACCCCATAAAAAGATCCAAGTAGGAGAAACTCATCATTAGCAGCAGTGCCACTAAATCACCGTATTCCCATCCCCCAATTATGCAGTGGCTTTTGTTAAAAACCGGCTAGAAAATCGTTACTTTCTCCTGTTGTCCATTAATTGCTTTTGCAAATCAGGGTGCTACCGTTAAAGTTTTTAGACTACACTAGTGGATTCCGAACACATTGACAGTCCTAATTTGGATATTGTAAAGTAAGGTAGGGATTTCTATGTACAAGTTTGTATGGGGTTTCTGTTTAACAGATTTAGAGGTGTCCAGCTTGGTTTTGGCAATACTTTCAAATATCTCTTTAAACAGATATTTTGGTAACTTTTGTTTCAATTTTCTGCCAATCCTCCATAAAACATTAGCAGGTCATACTTTTAAAAGCAGAAATATTTCCATATGAACAACTGTAAAATTTACATAAAAATAAAAAGGACAAGATTTAAGAGTTGACAGAAAATACTCATCTTTTTAATTCACCTGCATGCAAGAGTAAGTGTAATGAGAATCTACACAGAGAAAGCCAAAGTATTTATGATCATAAAAGTACCATCTTTAGACAATTGAGTACAACGGCCTGAAGAACAACAAAGAACCTTCTGGAGTTCTCCAGAACTGGGTTTCCATGCAGTCATTTCTTCTCCCTCCTCCCCCATCAGGCAGAACTGTGATTAGATGTAGGGGCAATAGTTCTAAATGTGTGCTTTAAGAATTTGAACAATGGGAGAGGGTGATAATCCTGAAAAAAAAAATCACTTTGCTTTGTCAACTGACTATTAAAAATGCTCATTTTCGTAGCATAGGGTTTTTTTTTTTGTACCAGGGATGGAACCCAGGGGTATTCTACCTCTGAGCTACACCCCAGTACTATTTTTTTTTTTTTTTTTTTGCTGCACTGGGATTGAACCCAGGGGCGTTTTACCTCCGAGTTACACCCCCGGCCCTATTTTTTATAATTTATTTTGCAACTGGGTCTCACGAAGTTGCGGAGGGCCTCACTAAGTAGCTGAGGCTGGCCGCGAACCCGGATCCTCCGGTCTCTGCCTCCCAAATACTGGGATTACAAGCATGCGTCACCATGCCCAGCCCCTATTTTTTTAATTTTATTTTGAAACAGGGTCTCACTAAGTTGTGGAGGCTGGTTGTGAACTTGTGATCCTGTCTCAGCCTCCCAAGTACTGGGATTACAAGCGTGCATTACCATCTAGTTTTTTTTTTCTTTTAAAAATTATTTTCACTTGGTTACATTCTTTGAAACTTCAAGAAAAATATCTTGAGTATTTCTGTGAATCCCCATGGTCCTGGGGATTGAACCCAGGGACATTCTGCCTCTGAGCTACACCCCCAGCCCTTTTTCTATTTTATTTTGAATCAGGTTCTCGCTAAGTTGCTGAGGGCCTCGCTGAATTGATGAGACTGGCTTTGAGCCTGCCATCCTCCTGTCTCAGCCTCCCAGGTATTGGGATTATAGGCATGCACCACCACGCCCAGGAACCTCCACATTTTTAACCTTTAGTACTTTACGGGGACAGGTGACTAGCAGTCCCTTTCCCTCCTGTCCCATGTGGCTTTTGGTAACGATTTTGTCTGGTGCATACATGGCAGAAGCCCAGGGGTTTTGTGTTTTAAGGAATTGTGCGTTGTGGCTTTAAGCATCATCTGTAAAGATGCCATCTGGCTTGGCATTTTGGCCTTTTTTTTTTTTTTTTTTTTTTTTTGCAAAGCCGGCTAGCTGGGAGCAGGGAGGCCCCTTTGTCCTGGCACTCAGGCACTGACCTCCAGAGGGCTCCGGGTCTGCAGATATCCCCAGAACGCTTCCTCTAGATGCCAGGGAGAGTGGGCACCCTCTCTGCCTTTGCAGATTGGTCTCAGGCTGTTCGGAGAGAGCTTGCTGTAGAACCAGGCGGTTAGTGTGCTGAGTTTGGAGCCGGGTGTGGTGGCACATGCTTGTAATCCCAGTACTTGGGACTTGGGAGGCTGAGACAGGAGGATCGCAGGTTTGTGGCCAGCCTCAGCAACTTAGTGAGGCCCTCCACAACTTACTGAGACCCTGTTTCAAAATAAAAAATCAATAGGACTGAGGGTGTAGCTCACAGGTAGAATGCCCCTGTGTTCAATCCCCAGCACACATACAAAAAAGAGTGCTGATTTTGGGCAACGGTCTTCAGATTCTTGAAACACGTTTCACTCATAACCGTTAAGAGAATTTGGGAATCTATTTTTTCAGTGTTGGGGATCAAACCCAGGGCGTTGCGCATGCTAGGCAAGTGCTCTATCATTGAGCAACATTCCCAGCCCATAGACAATTCTTTGGAAAGTTATTTATTTATTTATTTATTTATTTATTTGTGGTACCAGGGATTGAACCCAGGGGGGTTCTACCTCTGAGCTACACCCCCGGCCCTATTTTTTTATCCTTTATTTTGAAACCGGGTCTCACGAAGTTGCGGAGGGCCTAAGTAGCTGAGGCTGGCCGCGAACCCGGATTCTCTGGTCTCCGCCTCCCAAGTACTGGGATTACAAGCGTGCACCACCACGCCCGGCTGGAAAGTTTTTTTTTTTTTTTTTGCGGTACCGGGGATTGAACCCAGGGGCGTTCTACCTCCGCGCTACACCCCCGGCCCTATTTTTTTAT
>PVJS01033637.1:0-22050 GCA_004027185.1 Glis glis
CCCAATTCCCACCCCCATTCCCTCCCCTTCCCTCCTTCTCATGCTCAGCATAGTAGTTGACTTTGATAAGTTTGTGTATGTACATACTGTGCATCAGGGTGTTTCCCTCTTCCCCCTCCCATCTCCCGCAATTAGGTCGCCTTCTTTACTCATCTGAGGTTTTCTCCATCTTTGTCTGGAGTCCCTCCTATGCCCTATTCTCCCTAGTTTCCACAAAAAGTGAAAGGTCAAATTATAATTTAGACCTCCACTTTCTCAGGGAAGCCTTTCCTGACTGAACATCATTTCAGTTTATTCTAGTATAGGCTGTCATAGTGCTGTGATTTCCTAGGACACATTCAACTTTGTTATTCATTTTAGTAATCCATTGATTAATATTTATTTTCTGTGCTAGATGAGAAGCTCAATAAAACCATCGTATCTGCTTTTGATCATTATGAAAGTTTCAGGATCTGACAGAGAACCTCCTTATTATATATGTGTAAATGAATAGAAGACCCAGAATGGGGAACAAAGTGAATTTGATAGCATTTATTTTTGTCCTGATTGTTATGATATCTAGCAGCCTAGGAAAGAAGTCAGAGAATGAAGAACGACAAAAGAAAGTCTATGCCTAGGCCAGATGAAGCAGGACCAGTACTTAAATGTATTTTACAATGTTCTTTACCTTGGTAGTTTAGTCAGTTGAGGATATAATTACATTTCCTGTCCTCAGACCAAAAAGGTTAGAGCACCAAATTTGCTACATGGCATATTATCCCTGACATGGGAAAAGATTGCACAAATGAGAAACAGGTTTCTGTTATATTTATATTCCTACATAGATATAATTTAGGGACAATAAGTCATAACCCTAAAGCATATTTTCATCCCAGAGCTACCACTCAAACAAGATCAACAAAGTCACTACTATGCCTTCTGGGGTTACTCATATGCAGCACACAACCTACTTATAGGAGGTTTTGTACCAACATTTTGAAACTTCTCAGAATAATGGACCTTTTCTTAAAATCAACAAACAGATATTTTGCATTTGCAAAACATGGATGACTCTGGGGGATATTATGCTTAAAGAAATACGAAGCACAGAAAGAAAAACATGGCATGATATTACTTATAGGTGAAATCTGTAAAAAGTTGAATACATACAAATTGGGAGTAAAAGAGTGTTTATGGGGTCGGGACATAGCTGGATGTTGGTCAAAGGGTATGTATAGCATTGCAGTTGTAGGGGATGAATTAGTGCATTCTCGTTGTATTATGCACTGTAAGCTTGCTAAGAGGGTAAATTTTGGATGTTTTAATATAAAAATTAAGGAAATAAATATTAAGTAAGGGATATGTTAATTTACTTGCCTGCACAACCCTCTCCACTGTGTATATCAAAATATCATGTTGTATGTTGTAGAACATAAATATATATAATAAAAATGCCTGAGTATATGGAAATAAAAATCATGACTGGTGAAAAATAAAGAAGAAAACTAAAAATAAAAAAAAAAAACAATATGAATAAAATCAGATTTTTTTAAAAAAAATCCCTTGCAATTGATCTTAGCATATAAATAGCTTGGAATGTAAAAATAGCATGATAACAAATAATACATTTCATTTCTGGTGGAAAATTTTTCCTTTACAAGTATCCTAGCAATTAAGTTATATCTGAAGTAATATCATTCTGGTGACTTCTTTGGCCATTTATGGTTTTAGTGCAATTCCACACATAAATATATCAACTCAACAGTATTTGAATAAACCTAAGAATTACAATGACTTTAACTCCGTGAGTAATAAAGAATAGAACCCACACAGCTACATTTCTATATTTCATAGAATTTACACAACTCTAGGATGCCTTTAAATCCTATCAGGATCCACATACTCCAGGATTCCTTTGTTGGAAACTGAGAAATTCGCATGCTTAGAGATGATACATGGTGCTAGAGACAGTGTTGCTGGGTGCCAGAAAATTATTCCAGAAGTAAAAAGTTAAAGGTGTTCAGGTCTGTAATAGGAGCCACTGATCAATGTAACTTAAATTTTCACAACTAGTTTTAAAGTTTAGAAGCTGGGTTTTGTTGTTGGCTCTGAGTTCTAATATTCTTGGACTGCAGGATGAATTTAGCCTGTTTGGGGACTGTTGAATTCGAACAGTACAATGTCTACTGGGCTAGCCAAGGTTCCAGAAGCCCTGCATATGCACCCCTGTGCACAGGAGTATATGGGTCTCCAGTTAAAAAAAATTGTGAATTTCTGCTATATGTGATAGTGTAAATTCAGGTCAACTATGCTTTCAAATATGCACATGTAATCTCTTTGAACAGGCATTGTTATTTGAGCATCACTGATTCAGAAAACATCAATTGAAAGTTGCTGCAAAGCAAATCTTATCGCTTTCCGTATCCCATCAACCAGGAATGATTAGTTCTCTGGGTTCGCAGACTGTTAGAAATATGATACAAATTCAAGGAGTAGAAATCTCCCTTGAAATTTAAGCATGATCAAAAATCCATCTCTCCAGACAGCATTAAGTTCGTTGGGGGGGGGGGACTTGTAAACTTAAATCTAGATATGTCTGCAAGGCTGCTCCAGGTAATATTTCTGATGCTTAGAAAGGAATTCCGATTAGCATTGATTTCCAATCACCTGTAAAATTGTGTGACACCTCTCTGCAGTCTCAAGTTGAGGATGCCAAACTTGAGTCGGCCTTCCCACACCTGGTATCTTTTAGAAGCCTTGCCAGGAGCATTTCCATAGAGTGGGAAAAGAGCCAAGCGCATGTTAAGCAAGTCATAAAGACGAGACTTACTGTTTCCAGAGGATTGGTAATTTTCTATGACCTGGAAACGAAAATCAAAATAACATTCGAGCATCCTCATTCATTTCATAGTAACACATGGGTAGTTTTGATGGAACTGGGTCATTCCTCTTATGGATTACTCTTTCTAAACAAGAGACAATATATATTTTAAGAAGCTTCAAATCTCTGGGTTTCTTGGGGGCTGCATTCTCTCAGGGAAATTGATTCTATGATAAATATTTTTTTTCTTTTCTTCTCGGGATTTCTAATCTAAATCCATACATTATAAACTAAGCTCCTCAAAGCTTTAAAAATTGACAGGATCCTAAGAAAATGAATAGAGTTGGAAGAAACACATCTCTCTTAATGCAGGCTTGACCTAGGTAGTAGCAATGAATCAATAACACCAAAATTTAAAAGCTTTCTAGACAATATGTAGGACCTACATTTTGTCTTTCTTGTAAACTTGAGGTGTTATTTAATAATCCTTTTGCTGGCTCAAAAATGATCCATCCAAATAGGATCAAAGGAATTTCTCCCCTTTATATATATATTTTATTTTCCTTTCAACTATTCATTTGCCTTAAGAAAATGCCTTATCTTTCATCAGTGAATGTACTTTCTTGCCTTTCTTGATAACAATGAATTTATGATACATGGGCAGCCTCTAATGTCTTCTTTGTTGGAAACTTGAGCCTAACTCATATTATGTCAAGGACCATGATATTTTGATGCTAAATTAAAGAAACAGTACAACTTTGAAAAAAAAGAGATTTATAGAAATATATTCATAATAGGTCATCTTCTTTTTGTGGGTGGTACTGGGGATTGAACCCAAGAGTGTTCTACCTCTAGGTTACCCTTCCAGCCCTGTTTTTTATTATTATTTTTGAAACAAGGTCTCACTAAGTTTCTGGGGGTCTTGCTGAGTTGCTGAGGTTGGCCTTGAACCTTCATAGGTTCTTCCTGAATCTTTTTTTTTTTTTATTGTGGTACTGGAGATTGAAACCAGGGGCTTCTACCTCTGAGCTACACCTCCAGACCTATTTTTTAGTCTTTATTTTTGAAACAGGGTTCCTGATTCTAATATGAATACTATGTCCTCGGCACTGAAACCTAAACTCATTTCGTTAACTTCCGATGTGAAATCTTCACCTGAGCGCAAACTGTCATGTCTACAGCTTGATTTCCAACCCCCAAACCTGCTCTTGTAACAATGTCCAGCTCAGACAATTGGAACCAGCACGTCTCTATGTTTCACAAACAAAATTCAAGGGATTGTCTTTGAATTCTCTTTCTTCTTTGCTTTTTTTCAAATCCAAACCATCACCAAGTTCTGTCAAGTCTATTTCCAAAATTCTCAGTGTCTTTTTTCCTGTTTCTGCTAGTAGAGCTAAAATTCAAACCACTGTCCTTTGTCTGAGATTTCTTGCAGTTGTGTCCTGTCTCTCTATTCCCACTCTTCAAAACCACTCCTAGCCGGCGTGGTGGCGCATGCTTGTAATCCCAGTACTTTGGGAGGCGGAGACCGGAGGATCCGCTCTCTCTCTCTCTCTCTCTCTCTCCCTGTCTCTCCCTCTCTCTCTACTTAGTGAGGCCCTCCACAACTTCGTGAGACCCGGTTTCAAAATAAAGTATAAAAAATAGGGCCGGGGGTGTAGCGCGGAGGTAGAACGCCCCCGGGTTCAATCTCCAGTATCGCAAAAAAATAAAAAAATAAAACCACTCCTTACAGCCAGGCATGGTGGTACATGCCAGTACTTGGGAGGCTGAGTCAGAAGGGTCTGAGGTTTGACAACAGCCTCAGCAACTTAGTGAGAGCCTTTGCAACCTAGCTAGACCCTTTTTCAAAACAAAAAATAAGAAAGATCTGGCAATGTAGCTCAGAGGTAGAATGCCTCTGGGTTCAATCCTTAGTACCACAACAATACAAACATACATACATACATACATACATACATACATACAACCTCTCCTTACAATGTATCAGGTGTGCAAAAGCCAGGGTGGCCATGTTAAAATGCAAATCTCCACATCACTTCTCTCTCATAATTGAAATTTCATACTGTCTTCTCATTGCATTTGGAGTAAAGTGGGAAGTCCTCTGTCTGGGCACTGACAATCTGAGTTTGTTTACTGCTGTAATCCTCTTTCCCTCTGCTATTTCAGCCCCTCTGACCACCCTGCTGTTCCTCAAATCATTCAGATTTATTCCCACCTTGTTCTTTGTTGTCTTGACAATCGGCCTGGGATGCCTACCACCAGATCCTCTGTTGACAGCTATGCTGTGTAATTTACATAAAGAATCTTCCACTCCTTCCTGGTCCCTCTGAATCACATTGCTCTATTATTTCCCCCTCATCTCATTCATCACTCTCTGAAATTATTGTATTTATCCGCATGTTTATTTGCTATTTCCCTTTAGCTTTAAGAATGCATGCTTCGTTAGAGCAGAAACTTTTGCTTGTTCACTGGGAATATGACATGCCTCTCACAGTGCCTGGCGAGTATACTAAGTAATTTAAAAAGTTAAATACATGATGAACTGATAAAATTTCTTACTGTTAGGAATACCACACATAAGGGTATTCATTCATTTCAGAATACACAGATTTGATTTGAGCCAATTCTTTGTGACTTATGATTTAATTCTCGGTTAGCTCAGGATGAATCTTTTCTTTCACACTGACACTGAGAAACACAAATGGGTTTGTTTTCTTAAACCCCCCTGCTAAAAATAAATTTCGTTAACTGCTATCACATTACGTAGATTTTATAAAACGAAGTTAAAATTAACATCTTGAGCACTGTTGATAAGCCCCAAACTCCAGGTACTTGATTTGATGTTCATTTGATTTAATGCTCATTGTTCTGTCTGTTGATATTTTTATTCTGTGGAACATCTTTGGTGCCCTGCATGGGTTGTTTATGCCTGGAAGCAAGCACGGAGCCTCCACTGGTGGCAAGTGGAGATAAGCCACTCCACAGCCAGGTGATGAGACATCTAAATATGGCCTCAATAAACCAGAAATAAAATGTAGGTATAACAACAGAGTTCTGTACTTTCATCCCTGCCAGAGACATCAAAGAATATTTTATTTTCTACAATCACGTCTTCCATGGAAAATAGTTCACAACAAAGACGACTGTTTGTTTGCTTTGACTTAAATATTAGCAAACATGCTTCTTAAAATAGAAGTCATCAATAAATTTCAAAGCAAAAGCATCACTGCTCTAGAAGATTATTATATTGTTTTTGTTTGTTTAAGAGTCTACTGAATCAGCATCCACTGTTCAAAGTCCATAGGTCCTTGAATTCATACGAGAATGTAGCCATGCATTCTTCAATGATGAACGATCTACTCCAAAATCAGTACTTACCTGCCAAAAAATTAAGTGTAGGGATTCCAAACTATTTAATCATACTATAATTGTATTAGCAATATATTTCTAGAGAATTTCAATTTATCAAGTCCCATTCATGTAATTGTATCACTTAACATTGACAACAATCTAAATGCCTTTTTAAGGTAAGCAAAGCAGGAATTACGAGTGTTTTAAACAACAACATAAATCAAGACCAAAGGAATTTTTTGAGGATCATCAAATGAATCCTGTGGTAAATGTCTTAATATTTCAATGAAAGATCAAAATCATAAAATGATTTACAAAACTAAAAATCCTTACTAAACCATAATCTTTAGGATGTTAAGCTCACTCTATTTCCTAACATTGTTATGAAGATGTTCTATGCTCTGATAGCAATATGATGTATATAATTAATAAGGAAAGAATAAACTTCAAATTAAAATGATTCAGTTCCACTACACACCTACTAGAAAGGCCCAAATTCAGGACACTGGACAGAAAATGCTAAGGAGGGTATGAAACAAGCACTCTCATTCATTGCTGATGGGCATGGAAAATAGTGCGACTACTTTGGAAGACAGCTTCCCAGTTATTTTTACAAATAAACACGCTCCTATCTTTAGATCCAACCATTGCACTCCTTGGTATTAACCCACATGAACCAACAACCTGTATCCACACAAAACCCCAAACTTGGATGTTTATAGAAACTTTATTTGTGATTGCCAAAACTTGGAAGCAATCAAATGTCCTTCAGTAGGTGAATAGATAAAGTATGGTGTGTCTGGACAATGGAATATTGCTCCATGCTTAAAAATATTGACCATGTCACAAAAGTACACAGAGGAACCTAAAAATACATATTATTAAATGTAAGAAGTCCACCTGAAAAGGCTGCATATTGTATAGTTCCAATCATAAGGCATTATGGAAAGGGCAAAGTTATGGAGACAGTAAAATGATAACTGGTTTCCAGGGGTAAAGGGGGAGGGAAGGATGAATAGTTGTAACACAGATAACGATTAGGCTAGGAAAATTACTTTGTATCATAGGAGGTACATGTCATTATGCATTCTAAAACCCTTAGAATGGCTAGGCGTGGTGGCGCATGCCTGTAATTCCAGTATTTGGGAGACTGAGTCAGGAGGATCATCACAGGTTTGTAGCCAGCCTTAACAATTTAGTGAGGGCCTCTTCAATTTAGTGAGATCCTGTTTCAAAATAGAAAATAAAATGGGGTTGGGGGTGTATCTCAGAGGTAGAATGCCCCTGGGTTCAATCCCCAGTACAAAAATAAAAAAAAACTTTAGAATTTGAAACACCAGAAGTGAACCCTAATAAAAACCATGAACTTTGGATGATGATGATGTGTTAGTATGTTTTCATTTGCAATATATGTACCACTGTGGTACGGGGTATTGATAGCAGGGGAGGTTTGTATATGTATATGTAGGAGCAAAGGGTTTATTTGAGCTCTATACTTTCTGTTCACTTTTGCTCTGAACCTAAAACTGCTCTAAAAATAAAGGCTATTAATAAAATTTTTCTTATTAGCTCTTATTTGAAGAGAGAATCATGTTAGATTATCCTGGAAAAGACCAACGATACATACATACAACTCACACACACACACACAAGTATCATATGTACAAGAGTTAGGCAAATACGTTTTTAAATTGATGTACTAAAGATACTGACTGCCAATACAAAGGATAGATAGATAGATAGATAGATAGATGAGATGGAGACATGATTATTTTAACTTTTATGAAGTTAATTTGAATCTTGGCAAAGACACATAAATTCTTATAGAAAGACAAAAGTTGGGTTCTAAATGCCAAATGATTCCTACATATTTGCTCCTTTCCCTACAACACTTATTCTAAGGATACATGTCTCAATGTAATTTGTATTTGCATTTTATATTTAAAGTTTGTTCTTAGTTCTGCTTATACTTTCTAGATTGAACCCATTATAATTGTGAAATGGAATTACCAATGGATATGGCCTCTTGCTTCTAGTATTAAAAGAATAACATTTAGGAACATATTCTTTTATGTTCCTTTAAAAATATGACAGACTTCTAAGTTTTCATGTCTGTAAGAAAATATTTCTTAAGTAGTTCTCTTTTAATATTTGGTGGTTCTGAAATCTCTAATACCTACTATCCAGTAACCTTCTCTTCTATGTTCTTTTCTTTTTTCCTTTATTTTAATTTTTGAGAAAAATAATACTGAACTTATAATGATCCTTTTAGTTTACCCATAGAAGCAATTATAGTTTAAACTGTTAGCCAAAAAGTAGTTTTTTAGAGAACATCGATTGTAGTATTCTGTATATTTGATAACAGGTGTTTTCTTAGAAATGTAATTCATGTATAAAGCTACTAAGAGAAAAATAAAGTCTTTCTATAGAAAAAGTTGATATGTAAAAGTATTTCACAAGGAAATTCTATAAAATCAACTTTTTAGAACAAAAGAATAAATCTTTACGTAAAGAAAATGTTTAATGTTTAAAACTCATTAAATTCATACCATACCTATTATAATCAGGCCAACAAGGAACTAACATGTTCCCTGGAGTCGATTGATTTTTCTATGATATTTAAATGAATGGGTGGTGTATTACAGTCATAAATAACATCAAAGTGTACTATTCATGTGCTGGGATTAAAGTTCTTCTATTACTGTGAAGTTAATCATCTTCACAATTATACAATCAAATGAAGAACTTTGAGTAGTTCTTAGAGAGAGAAGAAAACCCCCTAAGGCTTCTTTACTTCACACTTGCAAAAAGAATGTGCGTGAAGAAAAGAAAAGGAGTCTTTTAACTGTACACCCTTGGGGGAGCCCTTGGACACCACAGGCCTTTAAGATCTGCTGTGAAAATGAAGAAATTGAAATCTCCTGGATTGCACACATGGGTTTTTCTTGACGATAAAATTGCTCAATGTAGATAAAACCAAAGGCAGGTAAAAATGAGTTGGGTAAAGAGTCCCTACATTTCACGAGGTATCAATCACACATAGGATGCATATTACTACTTCTTTTTGATAGAAGAAAATGGTAACTAAAAGGGTGGGGGGAACCCCTTTGCCCTTTCCTCATTTTCTGGATAAAAAATAAAAAGCATAAAAAGATCATTTCCCATTCATAGACAATTCACTCATCTTATAACAAGAAACCTCTTTCATATTCAGTCCGTAAAGTAAATGGCCTGGTGATACTGAATTAAGTGGAGGTATATTGGATACTATGAATTATTCACAAGAAATTCTAGAGAGCTGAAGAATACACTATTAATTCAGCTTTAATATTAAAACCCAATTGCAATAAATAGGCATCCTTTTTCTATGTATCTATGTGGCCAATATCTTTAACAAAAGAAGTTTCTTCTGATTTAAAACTATCTTAAACACTGAGGATTAGGCTAGCTTCTCAATATAATTATATATAGACCAACCTGCTTGAAATGTATTAAATTTTCTGTTCCAGTTAATGTCTATCATATCTATCATAAAACTCTATTTATTTGTGGAGACACTGACGCTCAGACCAATTCATGTCCATGTGCACAAAGTTCATCTTTGGGAAATCTCAAAGGATTTCAGGGCTCACATTTTTATTTTTAGGAAATATTTCCTTAATTATTGCTTACTTTTGTAAAACCTGCTATTCTGGTCAGCATTCTTACGCCCATAATCTAAAGACTGACCACATAACTTAGAGGAAAAATTTATTTTCTTACAGTTTCGGGTTCATTCATGTGAGGCTAGGGACCGCAGATCTCAGGGTATGGCAGCGGGAGGAGGAGAGAGGGAGAGTACATGGGCTGTGTCCCTCACATCATGGAGACCAGAAGAAAGAGAGAGAGCAGGGGTAGGAGGAAACATAAAATTCCCAAGACTGCACCCACTCCAACCACACCCTCCCGGCCCAGGCCACCACCCAGATAAATCCATTAAAATGGATTTATCCATTTCTGGGATTACAACCCTCATGACTCAACTATATCAACTCTGAATATTAATAAATGAGCTCTTTATGGGAGATTTTATATCTAACTGCTACACCTCGGTAATGGAAACAGTCACATGCATATTCTATTCAAGAGATTTTTGTTGTTGTTACATAATTATTTTTGCTCAGATTTATTTCAGGTAGGGCAAGGCCAAAGATGCCCTATGCCTACAGGTTACCACTTTTGGCTCAACACTTCCCTGCTTTGACCTAATTTTTCTTGTTGATTTGGATCTCTCGAGCGAAATATGTCTCCATAGCTGAGAGGCAGCCAAAGGAGAAAGAGTTAAGTAAGGAATTGTGAAGAATGGTATCACTGCTGTTAAAGTAATAAAGTAGCCTGACCCTGTGGTGCACGCTTGTAATCCCAGTACTTTGGGAGGCGGAGACGGGAGGATCCGGGTTTGTGGCGAGCCTCAGCTCTCTCTCTGTCTCTCCCTGTCTCTCTCTTTCTCTACTTAGTGAGGCTTCCGCAACTTCGTGAGACCCGGTTTCAAAATAAAGTATAAAAAAAAAAAATAGGCCCGGGGGTGTAGCGTGGAGGTAGAACGCCCCTGGGTTCAATCCCTGGTCCGCAAAAAAAAAAAAACCAAAAACAAAATTGAATAATTCAACTTTATAACAATTATCAGTAAACCTGATAATTCTTGGTACTTCCAACATTTGGATTTTTAAGGCAATCAAATTTCTTATTGATGGTGATGAAATGGCATTTGTGACAATTTTATTATATAATAGATTACATTCATTCACACTAGTTTTCTGAGTTGTCTCATTCATAAGCACATGATTTTGAGGTTGTATGTCTTCTTTGTTCTTGCACACAGTTTATTATGTAAATACACTGAATTACCAAGATATTTATTCCATACAAATACCCTGCCAGACTCCTATACAATATACAATTGTTACACTCTAATAGTGCCCCTTAACTTTTCTCTCTCACTGAATTCTCTGGTTCGCACATATCAATCACATTATATCTACACAGGTCAAGACTGAACAGAGATGAAGAAAGCTGGTGTGTCTTACCCAATATTAGTCGATTGCCTACTCAATGCATACTATGTAAAGTCTGTAGTTATAACATATATATACATTCAAACAAACACTTTTGAAATTCTGGGCACTGTGCTTAAAACAATAGTTTTTCCTCTCAAGAGGATAATTATTTTATTTAGGATATAATGAGTATGCAAATTAAAAGTTACTAGAATAGCTGATCATTAAATTTGAAATTAATTATACATGTAAGGAATTCAGAGATTAGAGCTATTTTTAAGATGGAATATAAAGGAGACTTTTTTTCTATATAAATAGACAAAGTCTGGGGAAGAGTTAAACTCAAAACATGGAAAAAAGAAGTTGAAAGATGTATTCAAGACAGTTTGCTCACAATTTTCCATGGAAAATATAACTAATTTTAGGGAATAATCAAACACTGGTTTAATGGAAGGTTTATGTTGTTAACAAGTAGTGGCTCAAGGGGCAGTCAGTGGGATAATATTTTGCCAGGATCTAAAATCAGTTTAAGGGCTGGGGATGTAGCTAAGTGGTAGAGTGCTTATCTAGCACGTGCAATGCCATTTTGGGGTTTAATCCCAGTACCACTAGTAAATAAATAAGTAAATACATACAAACATAAGTACATAAAATCAGGTTGAATAAATTTAATTTTATGTGTATAATTGTTATTTATTTACTTCTGTTTTAGAGTAATGTTTTTAAAATTAAGCTGGGATATCTTCCACAATAGATTACAACGTAGCAAGTCTCTCAGCAACCTATCAAGACACTTTTGTCAAAAATAAAAAATAAATTAAATTAAAAAAAAACTTAAAAATGGCCGGGGTGTAGCTCAGAGGTAGAATGCCCTTGGGTTCAATCCCCAGTTCAAAAAAAAAAAATGCTATGGAGTCAGAATTAACTTTATGCATGCCAGAGTTCTAGGTAAGCTTCAAAACCACAAGAGTTACTGTGTATATAATAAAGGAAAAATGAAAGAAGTTCTACCAAGACCCATGTGAGTGCCTGTTCAACTAACTAGATGTGAAAAACAAAGGAGAAAAATGAGGCAAGATGGTGCAGAAGGTTCCAGTATACAGGAGGATCTGTAGAGAGATCATCCTACTGTCAGGGGGGAAGTCATCCAGAAAGCGGACTTAAAAAGGAACATGATGAATTATGATTGAGATATGCTTGACTTGAAAGAACAATGGAAAATTAAGGGGATCATAGCACAATATTATCGCCAAGTTGCAATGGGCTTTAAAAAATATAATGCTCTATCTTCATCTGCTACATCAATCCCCTTAAACATCGGCCCTAATAAATCGTCATCCCACCTGTGCTTGACATTCCTTTAGCAGCAGGAAAAATCCCCATATTCCTACTGATTCGATGTTTTTTTTTGTCAATCCAATTTTTATAAATGTCCCTCTTAAACTGATCCAAAAATATACCTCTTTAAAATTCTAGGCTCCAGTGCTAGTTGTTCCCCGTGGAAACACAAAATAAATGTAATCCTTCTTTCAAAAAACGGTCCTTCAAATAATTGAAGGCACTTTTCACGTCCCATCGAGCCTTCTCTTCTGTAGGTTCAACATCATTTGATGTGCTTTCAGTGCCTTCACTGTGTCTCTCTTTAAAGTGTAGTGTCTAGAACTAAATTGAGATATAAAAAACACAGAGCTAAAAATAAGAAAAAATTAAGACCAATCATTATGAAGATTTCTAAAGCTCTGACATAGCGTGAATGTTCAAGAAGAAAACACACAGACCAGATAGCAGAGCAGAGGACTGAAGATTAAATCTTAATAAATGACACACAAGAAGCACAAAGAAAAGAATAAATAATCTAGACCAAAGATAGATTACACAAACACAAACAAAGCCAGATCAGGGCAGGGCCACCCAAATTAAAGGAAAAGAAGTTTCATAATGAATGGAGTGATAAAAATATGAAATGCTACAAAGATATTGATGTTAAAAGAAGCAGAATCTGAGCTATTGGGTCATTTGTTAATTAGCCTATGGGTTTTTACAAGTTACATTCAAGAAAGCCAGATTTCAGAACTTTGATAGGAGTATTGAAAATTTAGACAGTAAAAGGGATGAACAATAAAGCTAGTGAGGTGTGCATGTATGAATGTATCACTTTGAATCTCACTATGTTGAATAATTACAATGCAGTGATAAAAGTTAAAAAAGAAAAATAATGCTACTAGTAGAATAATCCCATTCATCCTCCCAGGCCTAAGTCAAGGGACACTTCTTTAAGTAAACCTTCCCTGATGCCCTGCATCCTTTGTCTGTGCTTCCAGAACACCTGCACAATGACCACTTGTAGCATTGCTTCTCATCATCTGCAGATTATGAAGTGTTTAGTGACAATTACCATTTACTAACCATCCCTGTGTCCTCAGCATTCAGACTAATGTTGGATAGATAGGCAGATGGTCAAGAAATATGTGTTGAATCAGAAAATGAATCGTCTCTAATGCAAGAAATTCAAGGGCAATTTTAGTGGATAGTCTGGGTGTTCTGCCTAATTTTGCGCAGATATTATTTCCTGCTTCTCTGAGAATTTTCCTCATTTCCCTGTGTACTTTTGCTTTCAACTGCTGGGGCCTGAAACCACTTTGAATAACTGTGTTAGGGTTCACCCACTTTACGCATTCATGGAGAGCAGCAGTTCTCACGGTTACCATCCCTAGGTGATGCTTAAGCAGGGATAGACAGGTGCAAGAGTGAGAGACCTGAGCCATGGCATCTGGGGTGAGTACCTGGGAGGATGGGTTCCATGAGGATGGGTTCCTTGAAGGACTGGGCCAGAGAACACCCTGTGGGACCTTACCTGAAGTCACTTCCATGCCTGGCCTCTATCCCTGTCTCGTCTAGCTTCTCCCACTGCTTATCCAAGTGTCTGTCCTCTGAGTGTCTCCTGATAGAGTCCTTGCTAGCCAAGCCCTGTTCTTGCATCTACCCCTGGTACACTCAATCGACTTGAGTTGGGACTCCTTTTAAGACAGGTAATAAGTAATCATATTTAAAAGTAGGGAAGTCAGGTCAATTCAGGAAAGAGGCTTCCATTAAATAGGCTATTGGGTAAATTTCACATCACAGAGACCTGAAGCAATAGCTGACTCTAAGATTAAATCTTGGAGGATGAAAAAAGATTGTTACTAAACATCTTATACCTCAGTCTTGGAAGAAAGTGAAAAGGAAATTTTTGATTAGTAGGAACATATCCAACATATCCTGTGTATGAGTTGTTCTAGGATTCTGAAGAATGTGAAGAGTTTAGCATGAAATTTTAATAATACAAATATAGACATGAGTAAAAATTTAGACCTCTACACAATCACAGATTTGAGTGTTCTTTTTTACTTAAAACTAGTTTTTGCTTAGTAGGAACAAATTTTATGGATGAGTCACTCAAGGATTCTGAATAATATGAAGAGTTTAGAATGAAAATTAAGTTAGTTTTATAAATGTAGACATGAGTACAAATACAGACCTCGACATGATCATATATCTGAATAAGTTATAAGTAGATTCAGATATATACCACTAAGCATTTAGATTGGTGGGGTAGTTTCTAAATCCTTCCCTGAGCAACAAAGACCAATGCATTCTATATCATGTACCAAAATTAGTACTCGCTGTAGCAAGCACTTTAGGGTAACTATTGGAGCATCTTCATTAAGCCCATGTTTATAATGTGGCACACAAGGCAAAGACTTAGCACACAGGGTAAGGATTTCTTTAAGAATATTGAAATACAAGAACACATCTGTTTAATGAGATATATAAGTTTAAAATAAACACATGATAAATTACAAGATTTGCAATTTCATGACAAAGTGACCCCCTGTTTAGCTATATCACATGTTTAAAGGATGCACCAAATCAGAATTTCTGTCTTTTGACTAGACATATTGACATATTGCAAATTGTCCCCCCTCAACTGTTAGAATTTTAATCTATTAAACTAGTTTCTTTAATGAATAAAATTCTTAATTTGTATGATAAGCATTCTTAAGACACATTGGAAGAAATATTTTTTTACTCCAAGATCACTAATATAATCTCCAAGTTACATTCTCAAGCTTTTTCTACACATTCCTTCCTTCCTTTATCCCTCCCTCCTTCCCTCCTTTCTTTCCTTCCTTATTCTTTAGTTCTATTTCACATTACATCTAACATCAATCTGAAATTGACGTTTGTGCAGCTATATGCATCATTGTTCCTATGCGTATGGATTTTAATTAACTGGAAATAGGATGATAACCTTTCTTACTACTCTAAACTACTATGTCAGACTTGTTATAAATCATGGCTACATATGTATGGACAGTTTCTGTGCTCTATATTCATTTTGTCTTATTATCATCCATCTTTTATGTAAATCTCTTACTTAATTACTATGCCTTTTAAATAATATTCAATATCCATTTGAATAATCTAAGTTTTCTTTTTCCAAAACACATTATCTACTTTTTGGCCACGTAAATACATG
The DNA here is from genome assembly GCA_004027185.1 of Glis glis. Lineage (NCBI taxonomy): Eukaryota > Metazoa > Chordata > Mammalia > Rodentia > Gliridae > Glis > Glis glis. The sequence goes on from PVJS01033637.1 coordinate 15,710, forward strand.
CCTAAATTTTAGTCAACCTGTCAAGTTCCTTTAAAAAAAATGAACAAATTCTCAACTGGGAATAGGTGCCCCTGGACTGTTATGCACTGAAGGGGGCACATTTACATATTTCCATTACCTTGAATTTTACAATCTATAAATACAGATTCTGTCACCAAAGGCCAAAAGATTTATTTGTATAAAATTACATGTGTTTATGCATGAACCGCACTACTCTCCAGTTTTTATTAATATATAATTTCAAGGGAGTTTAAATAAGCCAATCTGTCTATATTCTTTAAGCTCTCTCAATAATGCAGTATGATTTTCTCCATGGAGATTTCCATATCTTTCATTGGATTTATTTCTAGGCATCTACTCTTTTCAATAACAATGAAAGTACTACCTTTTCCTCTGTGCTGCCACATAGTTATCATCTGTGACTCCCCTTCACTGTCATCCTGAGAACTTTTTTCAAATGTTTCTATTTGGTATCCCAATTACTTGCTTTGTTTATCCTTATTTCCCTTGATTGATACATTCCCTTATTTTAGTAGAATGCATATATCAGTAGCATCCTTTACATGGGTTTTTGAGACAGAACTGTTTAATTTTTTAGATGTAAAGTTTTTTAATTTTACATCTGAAAATTTTTATCCTAACAATTTGTTATTAGTTTGGCCAATGAAGAGTTCTAGTTTGATATAAAAAGCACCCCTTAGAACTTTTCTAACTTACACATCTGATATTAAGATGCTTAAAGACAGTTTAGATCACTGCAACTTCCAGGTATTCATTAATATAAATTGATAAAGGTGTTTTATTTCTAGAACTTCTGTAGTATATCTTAAGATCATTTGAATCTACTTTTTCTTTTTTAATTTCTAAAAAATTTTATTCAGATATTCAACCCCATGAAATAATATTCTAATTTTCTAATCACTTGTTATTTTTAATAGATTTACTTAATCTTATCTTCTAATTTGTTTTCATTGACACTATCATATTGCTGTCAAGTCACTTTCTAGCTAATATTTATTTTTAGAGATTACTTTGTTTCATAGGCACAATGTTTTCACTTATTTCTTTAAAGACATTATTTATGTATATATTTATAGTTTCCTCTTCTTCCACGGTCTATGATTATTTTGTGTTTTTTTTTCTAATTTTTTGTCTGTCTTTCATGTCAGAGATCTTCAACTATGAGATGTCTGACCTCCCGTTTCTGATTTACACTGGTTTATGGTAACTCAGATTCCCCCCTCAAGAGTACCACATAGGTTTTGTGTTGTTGAAGAGTAATTGTTATTTAATACGAATGAATAAAGCTGAATAATAAAGAGATGCATGGTTCTTTTATTTCACATTAAAATAGTTGGCCAATCATTCCAGGTTCATTCTAAAATGTATTTCACCTTCAAAGCGATCTCGTAGCTTTCCTTCCTGGCATGCATTGGTTTAATTTCTGGCTTCTCATGGTTGACAAGTTTCAGATTTCAACAGTCTGCTAATTCAGTTACCACTTGATCTGTATGCTTTTCATCATCCAATGTTTTGGTATCAGTCTGCTTATGTTCTTATATTATTTTTCCTTTAGTTTATGCCTTTTGTAAGATATTTACCACCTTTTTAAAGCTAATTGAAATGTTAGAACAGTTTTGCAAATATGTGAATAAAATATTTTACAATGGCCTTATCGATACTCTTTTAAAAATATGAAGATTTCCCATTTTTTTGACACTCAATCTTGTTTACTTTCTTTGCTTGGAACTTTTTATCTCATGCCTCCTTCCTTAAGCTTTTCTAGACATGAATACTCTGATATTTAAGTTTCTCCTTTATAGCAATGCCCCCTTCCTGATTTGGTGATGAATTTTGTGTATTGCAGCTATATATTTTACCTGAAAATCACACAGCTTGCTAATAACATGGCGAGAAGAAACACTGGTTTCTTTATGTAGTAATATACCCAATAATTCACAGTCATCTTTCTCAAAATGTATCTTTGTACGCAACATGTCTTACCCTATTTATTTCTGTCTTATTCTTAATATAATCTAATACACTGAGGGCAAGCCAGTTGTGTCAAAAAATGCAGAACATTTCCTTCTGAGTAAAATGTATTGCCAGTTTAGTAAATTTTCATTGTGGTAAGCTACTCCAAACACACTATTAAACGCTGGAACGCTGACAGATATTTAATTTCTCATGCCAAATCTATTTTATTTTCACATGTGGTAAATAATGCCAGTGAAAATTAGCCGTGAGTTGTCATTTCTTTATTTCATGTGTAATCATCAATATTGTTCTAATCCTACCTAATTAGTTTCAATTTGTTACTGAGGATAAGATCATTATAAATATTCATTCAGTGGTTTACATGTCTCCTTCATAAGGCTGCACAATAATATGCTTTGTTCTATGAAATAAAGGTTAAATTCATCTAAATCCTGTGGTTGTGATGTATCTACCACCTCTGATAAATAAACATAGTATCTGAAATAATATTAGAAATAAAAGAAGAAAATTATATTCCAATATGGTCACCCTGCACATATATGGAATATTGTAAATATTATTATTCTTCCAAAGATAAAACAAAGAGCAAGTTTATTGATCAAAAATATAAAGGAGGTGTTGAGTAAGGGGAAAAGCACATAGCAGCTTTCATCACACTAAGAAAGATAGAGAGGGTACATCTTCAACACCATTACACTATTGTGATAAGGAAAGAGAACTACTGAAGTGTGAATATCTGGATTTGTATCCCTGCTGTTGCACGATTCACTCTAAGCCTTAATTTTCTCATCTATTTGAGGATTAAATTAAGATAATTCCTTAAGGGTTGTTGGCTCATGTCTGTCAAAAAGTAAACTCTCATGAAATAGTTTGTGATTTATTTCATTAGCTTATAACATTACCTATCAATAAACACATTGTATTCTTCTTTAATAGAGAATATCCTGAAACTGGCACATTTTCTTTTGGATAAAAGTGACCACATGAAAGCAAAATTATATACTCTATAATGTAATAAGAAGAAACTTATAGAAACTCAAGATCCTAAATGTTGTTGAAATAACCTAAAGGAAGCTTTCCTATTACATTGCTAAGTAATTTGCTTGAGATCCTCAAAAACGTGATTCTCAAAAAATAACAAAGCTTATTTTATTGTTAAATGGGATATTTAGATTACTAGGACATCTCCTGCTTTATTTCATTCAATGGATCTCAACGACTGCAGGGTAAAATTATTTTAAAGTAGCCAACAAAACTCATTAGCATCTTGCTCTTCATTGAACCCACAGTCAAATTCCCTATCACAAATAATTATTTATCTGGCTACACAGCATCCTTTAGCTTTTATTTCTTTACTTTTTAATAGTTTTATTAGGGTATAACCCAAATAAAAAACAATGAATACATTTAATGTATACATTTAATGTATACATTTTGATGAGTTTGAACATGTGCATCTACCTGTGAAACCATTACCAAAATCTAGGTAGTGTAATGTATCCACCACATCTAAAAGTTTGCTTTACTGTTTTTGTAAAACATAACACAAGATCTACCACCTCAACATCTCTTCATTTGGGGGGGGGCAGTAATGGGATTGAACCCAGGGCCTTGTGCATACTAGGCAAGTGCTTTAACATTAAGCTACGTTCCTAGCCCCTAACACCTTAAGAAAGTTTTGAGGACACAACACAATGTTGTTAACTACAGGAATTATGTTGCACAGCAGATATACAGAATTTATTAAGCTTACATAACTGAAACTTTCTACACACTGAACAACAATTCCCCATTTCCTCTGCCCTTGAACCTTCCATTCTACTCTTAGCTGCTATGAGTTTGACTATTGTATATACCTATTTTATATATGTCAAATATTGAGATCATTCAGTATTTTTCCTATTACTGACCGATTTTCTTGACTATACTGACCTCCAAGCTCATCCATATTATGACAAGTTGCAGTATTTTCTGTTTTGTTTTGTTGAGACTGGATAACGTTTCCATATAGGACTGCACAAGAATAGATATCTATTTGAGATTTCAATTCCAATTTTTTTGTACATTCGTTGGTACATTGTAATTATATATCATAATGAGATTCAAAGTGATAGAACCATATATACACACAGGAGACCTGATTCTCAAAAGTTATCATTGAAAAAAAAGGAAAGAAAGTTATATGCAGTTTTTTGACTGCTTGGGAGCCACTGTTCCTAAACCCCTCATTCAAAGATCAGTTGCCTACTAATGGAGAAGGTCAAGGAAGCCGCAAGGAAGAGATGATGTCTTCTCCCTTGAACTATAGTTAATATTACACAGTTATGATTTCACACTGCATATCTGCTATATAACATCTTGTTAACAACACTGTGGTTATCAACATTGTGTTGTGTCCTTAAAACTTTTATAAAGTGTTGGGGGCCGGGAATGTAGCTCGGTGTTAAATGCATTGTTATATTTCTCTCATCTGCTAATGATGCCATGTGTGGACTGTGTTTATATACTTATGTTTTGTTAAATTCTAACTTTTCATAGTAGATTTGTGTATTTCATAGTAGCAAATGATAGATAATTACATGTTTTATGCATTCCTAACATACCCAAATTTTCTTAGTTTTTTATATTATAAGTAACATGGTTCATTTGTGAGACTTTTTTTCTAATTGACACATAATAATTATGCATAGTTATCGGGTGGTCTGTGATATTTTAATACATGTATATATTGTGTAACATGCAAATCAGTGTAAACCTATCTATCTCCACAAACCTTTATCATTTCTTTGTGGAGAAAACATTTAAAATCCTTTCTTCTTGCTTTTCCCAAATACATAATACATTATCATTCTCTGAAGTCACCCTACTAAAATTGTCATGAATCTCAAAAAAGAAAATCTGTGCATAGGTAACCTGCACAGTTCTAACCTGTGGTGTTCAAGGACCTGAAACAAAACAAAAAATATTTGCAAGACTGCTTGCCATTTACTCCATAGAAAACAAAAATAATGAGTTTATATATGTACAAAAGATATTAGAATAAAAATCTTTGAATGGGCGTTCATTCTACTTCTAAAACCATTTAAAAGCCTTATTGGTATGGAGTACATTTTTAATGTGCTTTTTTTTGTGTGTGTAGCTCTGGGAATTGAAGTCAGAGGCATTTTATCTCCAAGCTACACCCCCCAGCCCTTTTTTTTGTTTGTTTTGAAACAGGGTTTCCTTAGGTTGCAGAGAGTCTCACTAAGCTGCTAAGGCTGGCCTCGAACCTGCTATCCTCCTGTCTCAGCTTCCCAAGTACTGAGATTAACAGGTGTGTACCACCTGACCTGGTTTTAGCATACATTTTTAAAGAATGACATCTCATTTTAAAATACAGACTCTCCTAGCTGGACAGTGTGTCCCAGTACTTGGGAAGCTGAGACAGGAGAATTGCAGGTTCACGGCCAGCCTCAGCAACTTGTGAGGCCCTCTGTAACTTAGTGAGACCCTGTTTCAAAATAAAGAATAAAATAGGGCTGGGGATATAGCTTGGAGGGAGAATGTCCCTGGGTTCAGTCCCCAGTATCACAAAAAATAAAATACAGTCTCTCTTAAACATGTTAATTACCTTATTTTATGTTTTCTATAAGATTGATTTATTTTTATAATTCATATCACATAAGGCCTTTTCAAGAATTTACACTATTCCCATTGAGACAAAGACAATTTTTTTTTAGTAAATACATGATTTAACAAAACAAAAACAACTCAGAGAGATCTCAGCTTTACTGTGGGCTGAACAGAGCACAATATCAAAAGACCCACAACGTTTTTTTTTCCAAAGTCAGGATATTTTGAAATTAGATACTTATGTACGAGGTGATGGGAAAATATGACTAATTAACTGACTTAAAATTTGAAATCAAAGTTTATTCACTACTTATATTATTCAAGTCCTCAACAGATATTTTAATAAATGTGTACTATTATATTGTTTCATGGAAATATATACTATGTATAAAATTTAAAACATCCATCAGCTGGGCATGGTGGCACACACTTGTAATCCCAGTACTTGGAAGGCTGAGACAGGAAGATCGCAGGTTCACAGCCAGCCTCAGCTACTTAGACCTTTGCAACTTGGTGAGACCCTTTGCAAAATAAAGAATAGCCGGGTGTGGTGGCGCACGCCTGTAATCCCAGTACTTTGGGAGACAGAGACCGGAGGATCCGGGTTCGCAGCCAGCCTCAGCTCTCTGTCTCTCTCTGTCTCTCTCTCTCTCTCTCTCTCTCTCTCTCTCCCTGTCTCTCTCTATATATACTTAGTGAGGCCCTCCGCAACTTCGTGAGACCCGGTTTCA
>PVJS01033638.1:0-22050 GCA_004027185.1 Glis glis
CCACCTGGAATGCATCATTTTTACTCCCAGTATTTTGTAGAAAAGGAGTCAGGATGCTGTCTTCCCATGAACAGTGCTCAGTAACAAACCAATTGCATTTTAGTTGGGCAGTGCCCCTACCCACCCTCAGATCCCTTCCAGCTAAAACCCTTCTGCCATGTGTTTTTGTTATCCTTTTTGTTCGACTGTTCCACTGCCCCTCCTCACCCTACCACCCTTGGATCGTAATGTAAAATTCTTTTACCATGTCAAGAAATTATTAAAAAATACAGGTACTTTGACCTCTTTCTAAAAAAAAAATTAAATAAATAAAAAAAATAGGACTGGGGGTGTAGCTCAGAGGTAGAGACACCGTGGGTTGAACCCAGTACCACACACAGAAAAAAAAAAAAAGAAAGAAAAAAAAGGAGGGGGAAGGGGCTTTTAATTTGAATTTCAAATCTGTTAAATTCACTTTAAGAGGCTTTTATAAAACATTACCGGCCTCTCTAATCACCCAAGATTTGGGGCTACCTCTGCCCATGAGCACTCAGGTCCAGAGGGGGTGACAAATGTGACTGCTACATCTTGTTTTGGGTCCCTTACCTTTCTGGGATGCTTTTGAGTTCAAGGTAAATAATGTGGGTCTGGAGCCTCGGAGATTGTTCATCTGAGAGCAGCAGTTTTGTGAACTCGAGACTGTTTCGTAAAAAGCGCTCCCTTTGCTTCTCATGCCAACCCAGCTCTGTGAGCAGCAGCTGGCACAGGGCTTAGCACGGGGCCAGGCGTGGGGCGCGGGCCTGGCAGGAGCAGGCCAGCGCAGGCGGCAGGACAGATGCTGCTCTCTGTCCTCGGCCGCGGCAGGACACTCAAGAATTAACCAGGACCAGCGCCGGGTGTCTCCCAGCGGACACAAGAATCGCAGGTACCCTCTCCTACTTTTTGACGGTACACCCCAAATTCCAGGGTCTGGGCAAATGGGGTCCATTCTGATCACAGGTTTAGGTCTGAAGGAAAGAGTACTTACTTTTTCGCAATGTTATTTTGTTTGGAAGTGTGCCAAAAGGACTGTCTCTTTGTCTAGAGGTGTTTTTTATTTTATTTTATTTTATTTTTTGCGGTACTGGGGATTGAACCCAGGGGCATTCTACCTCTGAGCTCCATCCCCAGCCCTATTTATTATTATTTTTTTTGCAGTACCGGGGATTGAACCCAGGGGCATTCTACCTCCGAGCTACACCCCTGGCCCTATTTTTTATACTTTAGTTTTAAGCCGGGGCTCATGAAATTGCGGAGGGCCTCACTAAGTAGCTGAGGCTGGCCAAGAACCTGGATCCTCCAGTCTCAGCCTCCCAAGTACTGGGATTACAAGCGTGTGCCACCATGCCCAGCTGTGTTTTTTATTTTTATTTTTATTTTTGGTACTAGGGATGGAACCTAGGGGCATTCTACCTCTGAGCTACACCCCCAGCCCTATTTTATTTTTTATTTTGAAACAGGGTCTCACAGTTGCAGAAGGCCTTGCTAAGTTGCTGAGGCTGGCCACAAACCTGCGATCCTCCTGTCTCAGCCTCCCATGTATTGGGATTACAAGCGTGCACCACCATGCCCAGCTGTCTAGAGGCACTTCTAAGATGACCCCCAGGAGCCTGAGCCCAGCCCTGGGTAGGAGGCCCAGATCCCTTGGAGGCCAGGCCAGGCTGTCCCCGGCTGGGGTTGTGTCATGTGGTGCTCTGTGCTTGTGGCCCTCCTTCCTGCAGTCCTTCCCTGTTCCCTCACCTCTGCCCCACGCTCCTGTTCTCTTTAGATTTGGACATGGCTCGAGAGCCCAGGCCTGGCCCTGCCCGGACAGGCCAGAAGAGGCAGCAGGACTCAGCCGTCTTTTGGTGAGTCTGTCTGGGGCTGGGTGGGGAGAGAGGCTGGTTGCTGGCTTGTTTGGGTTCCCCTGGGACAGGACAAGGACTCTAAGAGGCTCCATAAGTACGCTTTCTGCCCAGCGGCTTAGGCTGCTCAGCCCCGTCAGGAAGTGCCCTGTCAGGAGGTGCCCTGTCCCTCAGCCTGAGGGAACCTACCCACCACATTCTAGAGGCCTTTCTAGTCGCCTAACCAGGCCACCATCCTGCTAATGGGGCAGGGTGCCCCCTCTGTCCTGGAGTCAGGGGACTGGGGTCTCTGAGGGGAGCCCTACCCGAGGGGGATGGGGCTTCTTCCAGGTATAGATGTTTGAGAAATAGTAAATGGGAACCTTTCTAGATGACATCTTGCTCCTAACTTAGGAAGCTTAAAGCAATTGCTGTGGAATTTTTTGTGTGGGGATCAAACCCAGGGCTTCCTACATGCGATGCAAATGTGTTCTACCGCTGAGCTATACCCACAGCGCATGCTTGCTCTCCCCCTCCGCCCCCGTATATATATATTTTTTTCTTTTTTGTGTGTGGTACTAGAGATTGAACCCAGGGGCATTCTACATCCAAGTTGCATCCCCAGCCCTATTTTATTTTTTAGTGCTGAAGACTGAACCCAGAAGCATATCTACCTTTGAGCTACACCCCCAGTCCTATTTTATTTTTTATTTTGAGGCAGAGTCTCACTAAGTTGTGGAGGGCCTAAGTTGCTGAAGCTGGTCTCGAACCTGTGATCCTCCTGTCTCAGCCTCCCAAGTACTGGGATTGCAGGTGTGCGCCACCACACCTGGCTATTTTTTTGTTTTGAAACAGGGTTTTGCAAGGTTGCTGAGAGTCTTGCCACATTGCTGAGGCTGGCCTTGAACCTGAGGCAAGCCTAATGTTTCAGCCTCCCAAGTACTGGGATTACAAGCATGTGCCACTATGCCTAGCTTCCTATTTTATTTTTATTTTGAAACAGGGTCTCACTAGGTTGATGAGAGTCTCATCACTTCTGAGGCTGTCCTCAAACCTGTGATCCTCCTGTCTTAGCCTCCTAAGTACTGGGATTACAGGTGTGCACCACTATGCCCGGCCAAGCAAGTAGTTTGTTTGGGGTTTTTCTGCAGCATTGAGGATCCACGTCAGGGCCTGGCACATGCTAGGTAAGCACTCTACCTCTGAGTTTCATCCCCAGCTCATGTTCCTTTGGTGTTGGGCTTGGCTGATCTCCCTGGAAGTGAGGTGGCAGGCTGGGTTGTGGGCTGCTCTGAGAGGCCTCAGTGCCTCCAGGTCGACCTTGAGGGCGATTAGGCCAACCAGCCCCCCCTGTGAGCAGCAGCCTGAGTACACCCCAGCCCTATTTTTTATTTTTATTTTTATTTTTATTTATTTATTTATTTTTTTTTTTTGCGGTACCGGGGATTGAACCCAGGGGCTTTCTAGCTCCGAGCTATATCCCCAGCCCTATTTTTTATACTTTATTTTGAAACCGGGTCTCACAAAGTTGCGGAGGCCGGCCGCAAACCCGGATCCTCCGGTCTCAGCCTCCCAAATACTGGGATTACAAGCGTGCGCCACCACGCCCAGCTTATTTTTTTATTTTTATTTATTTATTTATTATTTATTTATTTATTTATTTATTTTGCGGAACCGGGGATTGAACGCGGGGGTGTTCTACCTCCGCGCCAAGCCCCCGGCCCTATTTTTTATACTTTATTTTGAAACCGGGTCTCATGAAGTTGCAGAGGGCCTCACTAAGGATAGAAAGAGAGAGAGAGAGGGAGAGACAGAGACAGAGACAGAGAGAGAGCTGAGGCTGGCCGCAAACCCGGATCCTCCGGTCTCCGCCTCCCAAAGTACTGGGATTACAAGCGTGTGCCACCACGCCCAGCTCTATTTTTTATTTTTAAATTTTGAAACAGGGTCTCCTAGGTTGCTGAGGCTCTCCTCAAACCTATGATTCTTCTGTTTCATCCTCCCAAATACTGGGATTACAAGTGTGCGCCACCACGCCCGGCTTTATTTATTTATTTATTTTTTGCGGTACTGGGGATGGAACCCAGGGGCATTTCACCTCCAAGCTACACCCCCAGCCCTATTTTTTTTTATTCTTTATTTTGAAACAGGGTCTCACTAAGTTGCGGAGGGCCTCACTAAGTAGCTGAGGCTGGCCACGAACCCGGATCCTCCGATCTCAGCCTCCCAAGTACTGGGATTACAAGCATGTGCCACCACGCCCGTCTTTATTTTTTATTTATTATTTATTTACTTATTTACTTATTTATTTATTTATTTATTTATTTATTTATTTATTTTTGTGGTACTGGGGTGGAACCCAGGGGCCTTCTATCTCCAGGCTATACCCACAGCCCTATTTTATTTATTTTTTATTTGGAAACAGGGTCTCACTAAGTTGCTGAGGCTGTCCTCCAACCTATGACCTTCCTGTCTCGGCCTCCCAAGTACTGGGATTACAAGTGTGTGCCACCACGCCTGGCTGACTCATGCTTTTTAACCTTGAATTTCTTCAGTGATGCAGACCTGCTTGTGCTGTGTGTTGGTTTGCCATCTCATGTGCAAGACTCTCATCTAGGGGAGTCTGTTTCTTTTCTTTGTGTGTGTGTGTGTGTGTGTGTGTGTGTGTGTGTGTGTGTGTGGTTCTGGGGATTGAACCCAGGGGCATTTTACCTCCAAGCTACATCTCCAGCCCTATTTTTTATTCTTTATTTTGAAACAGGGTCTCACTAAGTTGCAGAAGGCCTCACTAAGTAGCGGAGGCTGGCTGTGAACCTGGGATCCTCCTGTCTCAGCCTCCCAAGTACTGGGATTACAAGCCTGTGCCACCACTCCCAGCTTTATTCTTTATTTTGAAACAGGGTCTTGCTAAATTACTGAGGATCTCGCTAAATTGCTGAGGTTGGCCTTGAATCTGTGATCCTCCTGTCACAGCCTAGCAAGCACTAGGATTCCAGGTGTGTGCCACCACACCTGGCTGCCTTCATCAGATTTCATATTTTCTGCCCCAATCCCTCACCCAGCAGGCTTGGATCCAATCCTGTCACCTACCCTGGGGTATACTGGGGAGGAGGATTGGAAGCAATGGGGAGTGATCCTGCCCATCCAGAAGGGACTCAGGTTCCATTCTGGGGAGCCTGTGGGCATTCAAGACCTGAGGCAGCCGGGCATGGTGGTGCACACCTGTAATCCCAGTACTTGGGAAGCTGAGACAGGAGGATCACAGGTTCTTTCATAAAAGAATAAAATAGGAGCCAGGCGTGGTGGCGCACGCTTGTAATCCCAGTACTTGGGAGGCGGAGACCAGAGGATCTGGGTTGGTGGCGAGCCTCAGCTACTTAGTGAGCCCTCTGCAACTTCGTGAGACCCGGTTTCAAAATAAAGTATAAAAAATAGGGCCAGGGGTGTAGCTCAGAGGTAAAACGTCCTTGGGTTCAATCCCTGGTACCGCAAAAAAAAAAAAAAAAAAAAAAGGAACTTGCCAACATGGAGGAAGCGGTGGCGGAAGGATTGGCCCATATGGGTCCCCTCGTCCTGCCCCATGGCCTAGACCTGAGGTTGGTGGAGGAGGTGGCTTGACCATAGCCTTCTGGGCCATTCGGACTGTGCATTTTGTTTCTCTTTTTGTGGGAAGTCCTAGGCACCAGAGTGTGACTACTGCATCCGTGGAAAAGGGCAAGGTCGGCTGCCTGGGGCACAGGCCTCTGCGCAGGCCAAGGAAGGCCCAGGTAGGGACACTGCCTGTGACAGGCCTGGCTACAGGAGCCCTTGCGCCCTAAACCTGTCTCAACTTGGGCAGCAGTCGGTAAAACCCCGGTAAAACACGGTGCGTCCCTGGCTACCCATAAAAGTACACTTCAAACGTCATTTTGAGAAACAGAATTTAAGAATAGGTGGAAAAAGAGTCCTGTGCATTGGCCGGGAATCGAACCCGGGCCTCCCGCGTGGCAGGCGAGAATTCTACCACTGAACCACCAATGCCTCGATGCACACACACCCTCCACAAGGCGCCCTAGGTGGTTGACAGCAAGCACTGGGCGAGGTCTGATCTCCACCCAGCCTCTTCGCTTCCGCGCTTTATCTTCTGGAGTTCTGTCCTGGCCACAGCATTCCTCGGAACCCAAACTCCACGTCGCTGGGCGAGGCATCCGAGCCCTCCAGCCCAGGCCGCTCCCGGCTCCCTGTCTCCTCCTCCCACCGACCGGAACAGCAGCAGTCCTGCGCTTCCCTGGCAACCCACCCAGACTTCCTGAAGCCAGAAAGCGGGAGTGGCCGGAAGCCTCGCCGCAGTTCTGGGGACCCTGCAGGATGAAAGGGAAGGTCTGGCGCCGTGGACGTTCTCCACCGCCCTACGGGCCCCCACAGGCTTCGCCACTAGTGGGCTGGCCCTGTGCTGGGCATGTGGGCGACAGCACCAGAAAGTTGTTTCAGGACTTTTTTTTGCTGAGGCTGGCCTCAAACTGTGGTCCTCCTGTCTCATCCTCCTAAGTACTGGAATTACAGGCGTGCACCAACACGCCTAGCATTTGTTGCAGAATTTTACTTCCCTTTCCATACATCCTCTCCACTACCCGGAACTGATCACCCTCCCCAGCCCCAGGACCATGGGCACTGAAGCTCCTGCCTGGTGTCCCCAAAATCCCTGCCTGCCCATTCAGAAGAGACCCCATCTAGCCGGGCGTGGTGGCGCACGCTTGTAATCCCAGTACTTGGGAGGCGGAGACCGGAGGATCCGGGTTCGCGGCCAGCCTCAGCTACTTAGTGAGACCTTCCACAACTTCGTGAGACCCGGTTTCAAAATAAAGAATAAACAAATAGGACTGGGGTGTAGCTCAAAGGTAGAATGCCTCTGGGTTCAATTCCAGTACCGCAAAAAAAAAAAAGAGACCCCATCTTTGCACGGACTCCCCCCTCTCCCCTGCACTGGTGCCCTGGAGTGCTGTGTGTGAAAAGGTCCCAGTCAATGTGAGCCTGAGACCTTGCTGGAGCCTGTCCTCTTCCAAGGCCTGCAGCAAACCGGCAGGTGGCCTGACCACAGCACTGGCCCTGCCCTTGCTAGGCCCTGCATCCTGGCACTTCCCACGCCAGGATTAAAGGCTCTCACACCCCCACAGTGACTTCGGGTTCTGACTTAACTCTTCCTTTTCATCCTTTGCCAAACTAGATCCAGAACAAAAGCAGTGCCTGGCCCGGGCAGAGGGGCCTTTGGGAGTTCAGGTTGTGCCCGTCCAGAAACTTGCGGGAGATTGTCTCTCCACCAGGGAGGGCTCGCTGTCCAACCAGGAGGAAGCTGGTCTGCAGTGGGCTCCCTCCGTGAGCTTGAGCATCTCCCTTGGGGTTCTTCGGGTGGAGAGTCCTGGCACTCTAAGGAAGAGCTGCATACTTCAGTTTCCCCAAATTCAACTGGGGACCGGGTAGACTCTGGCGCTGGATGGTGACCCCCTCCCCATTTGTCTCAGCAGCTGCAGTAACTATAACCTGAACTACGAGCCACACAGAGAAGACATCCCTTACAGGTGGGGGGTCCTGCCTCTGGGTCCTCTGGGGGAGCAGGTAGAGCTGGTTGGCCTGACTCTCCCTCTGTCCTGTCTTTGTAGGATGTATGAATATCAGAGGATCCCCCCACTCATCAACCAGGTGCCTCCCAAGATCCGAAGGACCCACGTGGGCATGGGGGTCAAGAGCAGCTGCAGCCCCCACAAGGGCTCCAGGAATAGCCGCCTGCCCCCAGGGCAGATAAAGTGTGAGTGAGGGGCCCAGCTCCCACCTGCAGCACGGGGAGGAGCTGGGTGGCCTTACCCACCGTGAGGGCAGGCCCAGGGATTGAGGCACAACCCTGGCCTCTCTCCCTGCAGTGGGGACTGAGGAGCTGCACTCCATCCGGGGGCAGCTGAGCCAGATCAAAGCCCAGGTGGACAGCCTGCTGGAGAGTCTGGAGCGCATGGACCAGCAGAGGGAGCAGTGTGCAGGTCAGGCGCCAGAGGGTGGGCCCAGGCCACCATCTCAGCAGGCCCCAGCAGTATCCTGGCCCAGCTGCCTCTCGCCCTCTGAGTGGTGCTGGGCCCTGATGGGGTCAGCGGGAGGCGCTAACCTTTGTCATTGATTGACAACTCTGCACAGGGACAAAGGATAGTGAAGACCACAGAGGGCCCAGTTGTGAGGGCTCCTTCTGCAGAACCACCAAGCCCCAGCAAGAGTCCAGGGGCCAGAGCGCCAGTCCAGAGGTGGACAGCTCCGAGGGAAGCACGGGCGCTGAGCAGGTCGTGAGTGGTCTGGCCCCTCCGCCGCTTCTTGTGTTCGGGACCTTGTGGTCTCCCGGTGCAAGGGAGGAGCTTGGTCCTTGTAGCCTGCAGTAGTGGGTGGGAAAGCACATGACTTCTACTCCAGAGCAGTGCCCAAGAGGATGGGCCCTGCCCTGCGGTTTATCCCAGCTCTGGGCTTGGCCAGCTTGGCTATACTAGGGGCTCCTGCTGCCAGGCAGTTGAGCACTTGGGTCAGTTTTGGGTGAAAAGTCATCTTTTGGAAGGCAGGGGGTAGGGGAGATTTGAGATGTGTCCCATGGCCCTGGTTCCCATGCATAAGAACCACCCAGTAAGCTTGTTAAACCCAAATTTCTGCCCTTTCCAGTCCCCACTCCCACCCCCACCTATTGCCCCAGTCTTTGGGCTGTCTGCAGTTCCTTGCTCCCCAGGAAGTGATGGCACACTGACTTGCTTCTATTTTTTCTACAGATGAATCAAGCATCCTACCAGGACAGCCAGTAGGAGGTGGGAACCCTTCCAGGCTCATCAGCTCCATGCACCTTTACGTGGCTCCCATCCTTGCCTCGCACATTTTTCTGAAGACCTCCTAGTGTCACCCACGCAACCTGATGCCCCCGTTCTGGAGCCAGGGCGATGGAAGTGGAGGCACAACTCAGCAGGGCCGGCCAGAAAGCCTCCCTGTAGTGGTGGGTTTAGCTTTGGAAGTAGTTTCCAGATTGAGTCCCAGGGCTGGAAGGGCGGGGAGGGAGGCAGGGGCAGCCCAGCAGCAGCTTACCATCCTCATGAAACAAGCCACATTGCAGTAGGCAACTGACCCTCCCCCCGGCCCAGGGAGTACCATCACCCACCCTGAACACAGATGTAGTCTCAGGTGTTCTCCCCTCCCCCCTGGCCACCGGGTCATGGTGGTGTGGGACACTGCAGCAGCCAGCCCAGCTTCCTCATCTAACACTGAGCTGTGAGGTCCTCGGTGTGTGCCCCAACTAGTCCATTTTGGTTAGATTCCCTATCCACCCTACAAAGCCATCCATCAGAATAGGGGTATCATCTGTATGTCCTGTTTCACATTGTCTCTCGCTAGTGTCCTATTTATTTCAAATCTGCTCAAGAAAAATGTATTGTCATAAGGGAAAAAATAAAATTTCTATTTCCCCAGTCAAGGGTTCTTCTTGTGGTCTCAGAACTTCATTCTGGTTCTTGGGCTTTCCTGGGCCAACTTTTCCCAGACAAGCTGAGCAGGCTGTTGAGACATCCAGATCTCAAAACTCATATCAAACGGGTGTAGAGGGGGACCAGGCTGTCCTGCCTTCTGAACAGTAAACTCACCTGGCTTCCTCCAAACTAACACTGAGCACTGACCAGTCAGGGCCCAGGAGCCAGTGAAGTCCCCACCATTGTGGTCAGTTAAGACCAGCTCTGCCCTACAGAATAGCCAGGCTGTATCCGGTTTCCCAGTATCCAGGAGCTCTTGCTCTAGGGAGTTCATTCGCCCACCCCCCCAGCCCATGCTCCTCAGGGCCTTGCTCCCAGGAGCTGGGCCTGGACAAGAGGCACCAATGATGAGGTCAGCCCAGACTCCCACTTCTCACCAGCAGTGGAGGCCTCTAGTTGTGCTGCTTTGCTGACCAAGAAGGAATGAGGTCTGCCTTCCATCCTGAGCACAACCCTTCCCAGCTCTCCAAACCCCAGCTGTGTACTGAACCCGGGGCAGGGGTGCACCCACAGTGCTCCCAAAGCCATTCAACTCTCCCCACTCTTGTCACATCTCAGCAGCTGCCCAACCCTGGCACTCAAGGGGGCAGCTTCTCTTCCTCCAAAGCACATTTTTCCCACGAACCCCACCCCCCCAGTTGCTTCAATATTTCAGTCCTCTCTTTTGCTTAATTTGGCCTAAGGAACAGGAACATTTAAGACAGTGCTGTCCCAAGCCCTTGACATCAAATGTCCAAGAAAGCACTACCAAGCTCAAAAGAGCCTTGCTCTTTTAAATCCTGTACCAAGGACCACAAAGAAGACCTTCTTCAGATACAAAAAGGGTTTTTGTTTTGTTTTAGCTTAGATATTAAGTAGAAAGCTCAGCCCCCTTGTAGTCCAGTTATACCGGAGGGAGTCAATGACTGGGCTGCAGAGTTCTCCAGGTCTCATTTTCCAGGTAAGTCCAGCTGAAGTCCTTTCCAACTTGGCTGGGAGTGAGGCTGCTTTCACGGTTTCAACTGGGTTATAGCTGGGAGCCAAAGTAGCAAAGTCCCTTTAATAGAACAGTTGGTTTAAAAAAAAAAAAAAAGTCCTTCTGACACAGCTGTCCAGAGCATCGGTTCTGTGTGCACACCTCCCCACATCATCTCCCGTGCTCCAGCTTCTTAGCCGGTGCAGGCTGGTAACCGACGGCACAGGTCCTTTCAGGACAGCGGCAGCAGGGTCCTCGGCGTCCATCGTTGCTCAGGCTTCGATTCAGGGCGGGGCGGCGGCGCCCCTCCGGCGGGCGGCCCGCACCAGGCACTGTTGCAGCACCGGGTAGAGGCGCTGGCAGCCTTCGAGGCCCAGGCGCACGGCCTCGGCCCAGCTCTCGGTCTGGCCGCCCTCCCCACTGCCCAGCAGTCCCGCCACCTGATTGAGCACGGGCATGAGCGCCACGGTGAGGCCGGCGGAGGCGCGCTCCTCCTCGAGCCGCGTGGGGTCCAGCAGCCAGGTGGGCGCGGGCCCCAGCGCGAGGCTCAGGCCGCAGCCCACCACCAGGTCGTACATCTCGATTCCCGCGTCGGCCAGGGCGAGCGCTGAGGCCGTAAGCGCGGCGGCCAGGGCGGAGCCGCCGTCCTCCAGCAGCAGCGCGGACACCTCGAGCTGCGCGCGCGGGTAGCGGCCCAGGCGCACGGCGGGCTCCAGCGCCTCCTGCAGCGCCAGCGCCAGCTCGCGCTCCTCGCCTCCGCCTGGGGGCGCACGGCGGCGGCGGCCCGAGAAGGGCGCGCGGCGAAAGTCGCAGACCAGGCGGCCGCGCAGCGCGGCCGGGGCCTCGCCGCCCGCTCCCGCAGGGCCGCTGCCGCGCTCGCCGCCCTCGGCCTGGCGCGGCCCCGACACGGCGCACAGCACCTTGGTGCCCCCCGCCTCCAGGTAGGCCGAGCCCTTGGCCTGGCTCAGCAGCCCGGCGCGCGCGTACACCGGCCGCAGCCGCGTCGGGTCGCGGGCGTCGGGCGCCTCGTCGTCGTCCTTGTTGGTCGCGTACAGCTGCGGCGGCTGGGACTCCTCTGGCCCGCGGATGCGGCGGTGGTCCCCGGGCATGGCACCGCCTGGCGTGGGAGCCGCTTCCGCCCCGCCTCGCGCGCCGGCTCTTCCGCCCGCTTAAAGACGCGCGCCCGCGCGGGGGCTGTCGGGATGGCGTCGGCGGGCGCGGCTGCGCTGCCCCCTGGCGGCCTGGAGGGAGAACGGCGAACGCCGCTGAGCCGCTGGGCCAGCGCAAGGAAACCCAGGACTGGCCGCCTGGATGGACTTCAGAATCTCAGGCCAGGGCCATCCTAGGGTGTGCGTCTTCTTTTCACTTGTGAAAGTTGTAATTATTTGTTTTTCACTAGTGTGGCTTTTTTTTGTGTGTGTGGTACTGGGGATTGAACCCAGGGGCATTCTCCCTCCAAGCTACACCACCAGCCCTAATTTTTTACTTTTTATTTTGAAACAGGGTCTCGCTAAATTGTGGAGGACTTCACTAAGTGAGGATGGCCGCGAGCCTGTGATCCTCTGGTGTCAGCCTCCCAAGTACTGGGATTACAAGGGTGCGCCACCACACCCGGCTAGTGTGACTGTTTTATGGGTTCCCCACTGTTTTGCTCAAGAAGGCAAGGACTAGCCGGGCGTGGTGGCGCACACTTGTAATCCCAGTACTTTGGGAGGCGGAGACCGGAGGATCCGGGTTCGCGGCCAGTCTCAGCTCTCGCTCTGTCTGTTCGTCTGTCTCTCTCCTTAGTGAGGCCCTCCACATCTTAGTGAGACCCGGTTTCAAAATAAAGTATAAAAAATAGGGCCGTGGTGTAGCGCGGAGGTAGAACGCCCCTGGGTTCAATCCCAGGGGCTGCAAAAAAAAAAAAAGAAGGCAAGGACTATTGTCTGTTATTTTATTTCTTGGCAGTACCAGGGATTGAACCCAGGGGCATTCTACCTCCGGGCTATACCCCCACCCCTATTTTTTCTTTCTTTTGAAACAGGATCTCACTAAGTTGCAGAGGGCCTCACTAAGTAGCTAAGACTGGCCACGAACCCAGATCCTCCCGTCTCAGCCTCCCAAGTACTGGGATTACAAGCGTGCGCCACCATGCCCAGCTTGTCTGTTCTTTCCTGAACCCAGTGCAGTGGCTGGCATAAACACTTGTTGAATGAAGTTCAACACTTGCACTGTTCTTGCACAGTGACCAGTTCTTGCACTGGTCACTGGTCAATGTAAACGTCCTTCTACCCTGTGTTTCTCTCCCTAACACTCCTTGCCTGGAACAAGCACCTTGAAGTTAGGGCCCCAGCTCCCTCCCTTTTCCTCATACCCCAAGTGAGGAGGGTCATTTAGCCCAGCACAGACCTGCTTCTCAGTCAGCTGTATCCAGAGGAGCTGGCACGAGGAGCAGTACCTTTACTTCCCACACTTACTTCAAACTGCTATTTTAGACTTGGACCACCTGGATCCCAATTGGATCCCTGGCCAGCCCAGGCCACTGTCTGTCGTCACTGACCTTCTCTGGGTCAAGGAGGTGGGATGATGGAGCAGTCTGTAGAGGGAGGGAGGCCACAGCTGCAACCTGAAGAACCCTCTAGAAGACTGCCCGACTTCACAGCAGCAGCTTCAAAGGGGGCAGGAGGAGAACATGGGCCTATGACACGAAGAGGCTCTCTCAAGAGCCAGGAAAGGCACTCTTCTGCTTTGAGTAACCTGGTAGATCATTTCTTCTTTTTTGCAGATTGGACTCAGGGCCTCTGCACACCAGGCAAGTGTTCTACCACTGAGCTTCATCCACAGCCCTAGGCCATTTCCTTGAATTATTAATGCCTCTCTCCATCTCACCCCACCTAGTCTGCCTCTATCTCCACAATTTTTTTATACTAGGGATTGAACCCAGGGGCATTCATTCTATCTCCAAGCCATACCCCCAGCCCTTTCTTAATTTTTTTTTTTTGTTTGTTTTGAAACAGGGTCTTGCTAGGTTGCTGAGTCTCAGTAAGTTGCCAAGGCTGGTCTAACCTGTGATCCTCCTGTCTCAGCCTCTCAAATACTGGGATTACAGGTGTGTGCCACCACGCCTGGCTCCACAAATAATCTTAAGGTAACCCCAAGGGCCGTTCCAAAGTTTAGGAGTCTGGGGCTGGACTCAGTGAGGACTGCAATCAGGAACCAGCTTGAGCCACAGCATATATTTACATGCCCAGGGAGCCACAGGCTGTCAGATGGGGGAGGGGTCAGAGGTCACGAGGCACCATCCAGTATTGCACATGGTCCTTTTATTCTCTGCAGCAAAGGCTTCCTACCTGCAGATCCAGAAGCCTCGGGTGGGCAGAGAACTGTTATCTACAACACAAGCATGACGATGTTAAACAGCAATCCTGGGGTAGTGGTTCTAGACAGATGGCGCTGATGTGTAGGGCTCAGGGCAGTAATGTAACGGGGCGCTGAGTCACAGGACGGCTCCCAGGTGTGTTCCAGTCACTGCTGGGTTAGGAGGACGGATGGGGCTGTTTATAAGTCCCAAGATTCAAATGTTCTTGTGGCAGATGAGCTCCCCACTGGACTGATGCCTCCAGGTAAGTGGGAGACACTTCCCAGTGAGAGCTGCTCCTCCCCTCAGTTCTTCACATCTCCCAGGCGGAGCTGGGCAAAGGAGGTGGCCAGCTGCAGCGCCTCCTGCAGGCAGCCCACGTTCTTGCCTGTGGCCTGAGCAGACACGTCCTTGCCACCACCTTTGCCATCCATCAGACCTGACACCTGCTGCACCCACTCACTGGCTTTCAGGCCCCGGTTGGCTGCATTCTGGAAGACAGGAAGGAGGTGGGATTGAAGGAGGAATGGAGAAGGGAGGGAGAAGGGGCAGCCACTGACCCCCAGCCCTGCCTTGGGAGTTGCTGCCAAAGGCTGAGACAGATTGTACAACTGGTACAGGGGAGTAGCCAAAGGCCACTGGGGAAGGTGATAAACAGATGGGCAGGAGAACGGCTCTTTCTCATGGGCTGCACACTCATAAATAGGTCTCAGCAAACAACGGTAAGAAGAACCAAACTCTGAGAAGCCAGATGATGCTTCCCACGGGCACAGGGGCTTGCAGGCCTTGGCACAAGGTTGCAGGCAGTTCTGACCTGGGGGACCTGGCACAAGCATGTGATCTTGCCAGCCTCATTGTCCACTGTGAAGAGCATAGCAGACGTCTGAGGGGAATGCGTCTTGAAAAGCTTCAAGGCTTCATTCAGCGCCTGTGAGAGAACCTAGTGTCAGGCTATGGCCCTGGGGTAGGGGCTGCTTTGCGCAGGGAGAGTTCGCAAAGCTCGGCCCTTAGAGCACCACCATGACCCTTCCAAGAGCAGGTGCTGTCCCCAGGAGCCTGTATGAAGAGGGGTCCAAGCCCAAGACCCTGCCCACACTCTGAGGATTGCCTTCCACCTCCAGGGAGCTGCTCCTTCCTCCCACCACCAGCTCGCTCCATGGCTCAGCCCAACCACAGTCCTAGACAGTGGACCCTCAGTGACCACATGGCTCGCAGCCACCAGAGGGAAGGGGACATGCAGCAGAAGGCAGGGCAGTGCCTGGACCCAGCCCCTGGTTGCCTTGGCTGAGGCGCCGCTCTCCATCTCCAGGATAACCAGTGGTTGGTTGGGGTTGCTGTCGATTAGCTGCTTTGTCTTCTCTAACACCTGCAAGAAGGAATCCAGGGCTCAGACCAAAAACCCAGAGCCCGAGACCCAGGCAGCAGTCATGCCAGGCTCTGCTGAGGAAGTCCTCATGGCTCCCTTGCTGCCACCAGCACTGCCAGGACTCACCCGCTTCTGGACGTCGGCTTTGCTTGCTCGGTCTAGGTCATCCATGATCTTCTTCAGGGATTTCAGAGTCTCCCGTAGTTCATCCTTCTGCCACTGAGGGATGACTGCGGTGGCCAGAGCCTGCAACCAGAACCGGAAGCCCATCTGGGTCTGGGCCACAAGGTGCTAGCATATGCAGCTCCAGCCCTTCTATCTTTGAACCAAAGTCCTCCCCAACTAGAATCAACATAGTTGTCTGCTGGCCTTGAGATGAGTCACTAGAGCAATTATGGCAACTGTCACAAGCAGGGCTAGAGAGAAAAGAGTGACAGAGGGCTCAGCTCTCATGGAAGACCCAGTCCTTACCAGGCCATGACCATAGCCCAGGAGGGTTTACTGGAACCCCAATGTTAAGAAACACCAGGCAGGTTGGGAACAGTGGGCGCCCTCCCCACCTCCGACAGCCCAGTGCCACTCATGGCTGGAAGGATGGGAGCAGCAGGCAGGGCCCAGGGGTCTGTGGGCCAGGATCCAAGGAGTCCCCTTTGCAAGGACATAGGACAAGAGAAGTCAGCCCAGAGGCTCATGTCACTGAGAACCAGGACCCAACTGGCTATATCATGAGTTCTTCAAGAACAGAGAAGGCCTTACTCCATGGACATCTAAAGAACAGGAGGCCTGGAGGAGGGAGAAAGGCATCGCCTACCTCTCCGAGGTCAGCGATCTCCCTCTGCACATCCTTGTTTGGTGCGGTCTGGGCCTTCACTTTGGCCTCCATGACAGAGAGAGATTTCTTCAAGCTCTCCGCCTTCCTGAGGGCCTGGGAAGGGGACAAATAGAACTGTAAACTCCAGGTAGGTAACTTCTGTAAACAGCTATGGAAGCACCGATGGTAGGTTGTGGAGTACATATCCCAAGACACCAGAAATTTCTTTACCCCAGGGAGCAAGTGCTGCAGCCCCCATCCCAAAAAGAAGCGCCTTCCTCATGTACCTGGCTAGCAAAGGGAGTGACCAGGAACTCATAGGGAGCCTTTTCACCGACTGTGAAATGCCTACCCCTCAGCACGAGCTCCCGTTCCCATCCCCGAAGCAACTGTCCCTCTATGCCACGCACCTCACACTAGGTGCACACCCCTCAGGAAATGCGGGGAAACTGGATTTCCCTCCTAGACACAATGTATTTGGGGTAGAGGCAGAATTTACATATATGTAAAAGAGTAAACATGACAGCTAGGAAGTTTTGTGTGGTGGTGGCTTTCTTCTGCTAGGTTGGGGTAACTGGAGGACATGTGGTGGTAGCAGAGTCTGTATTTTCTGACTACAGGAGCCACAGAACTGTTTGTTTGCACACTGGGCTCTTCCTGCCTTGTATAAAGAAACCACACCAGCCCCATCTGCTCACCTTCTGGGCTTCAGCACCTGTGACAGCAACAATCCTCCGAATACCCTTAGCAATAGCTTCTTCAGTCACTATCACAAAAGCTCCTGCATGACTCGAGTTCCGCAGATGCCTGAATGCCAGAACACCAAGTCCAGGGTGAAGAGGAAGCCCAGGCACCCTGGCCTCCTCCCTGCCTGCCCTGGGAGCCTATGGCGGGATGCCTGAGCATCCAGGGTTAGGGTAAGAGGTGAAGTAATCCCCCAGGGAACAATGGGGTAAGGCCCTCCATGTTAAGGGAATTTCAGAGCACAGCTCTGGCTAAACAAGGACAAGAGTAGGAAGGGGAAGAAAGGCAGAGAAAGCCTGGGCATGAGAGTACTATGACAGTGAGCAAGACACCATCTCTCAGCCCATTTTCTCAAGGGATCTGGAACATGATCCCCAGCCTGCCCTCCATACACCTCACCTGTTCACTGCCCGAAAACTGCAAAAAATAAATAAATAAAATAATAGCAAGCCAGCCAGCCAGGCACAGTGGCACACGCCTATAATCGCAGCTACTCAGGAGGCTGAGGCAGAAAGAGCTCAAGTTCAAGGCCAGCCTGGGCAACTTTTGTGAGACTGTCTCGAAATAAAAAATTACGAGGGCTGGAGATGTAGCTCAGTGGTAGAATCCCCTTGGGTTCAATACCCAGTAGTGGGGTGGGGGGGGGATAGGAAAAGAAAGGAAAATAAGAGCTGGTCTAGCCTATTACCCACATACTCAAAAGGTGTTGCCAAATTAACAAAAGGCAGGTGACCCCATCTACTGCTGCTCCTCCTGCAGTACTCACGTTCCCCCACAGAACTCAACAGAAGTAAGGGAGCCAGCAGGCCCTGAGGGGTCATCCAACAGCTTGGACACTGGGACCCCAATGGAGACGACTCGCACAGGGTCAGGATAGGTCTCATCAAACACAGCACGCAGACCCTGGATGGCTTTCGCTGCTGCCAGGGGACAGTCCTGGGTGTAGACAGGCTGCCATAGAAAGAAGACAGGAAAAAAAATCTCTGAAGATGCAGTAAGAAGTGGCACAGAAAGCGTGGTCCTGCAGGACTCCAAGGCTCTACCCCCAGTTATGCCGGGCAGGTGCCCCAAGCCTCCTGAGATAATACCATGCACAAGTTAAGGGGATCAGGATAGGAATTTCCAACTTTTTTGTTAAACTGTAAGCCAGATCTCATGCAGACATAGCTGGGCATCACTTAAGCGTAGGAGTTTGAGACCAGCCTGAGCAACATAACAAGACCCCATCTTAAGGAAATATAGTAAGAAGTAGTCATAACTAGAAGAGCTCTGGCTGTATTAAGGAGGGAAGAGGTCAAAGACCTCTCTTTCCCTCCACCAAACACCACCTTTGCCTCCTATAAGAGCAGTTTGAGAATCAATGCTTTAAGCAAATCTATGTGCAGGATACAGTATGGTACAACATAGTGGTGGCATTTGGACTGCTGAGCCTCCATGATGGAAAGTACAGTGAGGGAAAGAGTGAACTTGGAAATGGTCCAGCCTACCTTGGCTGCCTCAATCATCTCATTAGCAATCTCTTCAGCCTTCTTGATCTGCTGGGTGGACATGGCTCCCTTGGCAGTGAAGTCAAATCGAAGGCGATCCGGAGCAACCAGCGAGCCTTTCTGATCAGCTTCCCCAAGCACAGAGCGCAGGGCGAAGTTCAGAATGTGGGTAGCTGTGTGGTTGCTCATGACAGGTCTCCGCCGGGGCTGTAAAGGACAGAGGTGGTTGGTGGAAAGGTCAGTAACAGGTGCCAGTCATCCCAAAGTACTAGAATTTTTAGTTGGCCTCCTGGCTGCCCAGAATAAAAACTTCATTCCCCAGCTTTCCTTACAGGTAAATGTGGCCATATGACTAAGTTCTGGGCAAGAGAATGTGAACAAGCCAGGCATGGTGGTGCACGCCTATAATCTCAGGACTTGGGAGGTTGAGACAGAAGGATCACAGGTTTAAGGACAGCCTCAGCAAGTAGTGAGACTCTCTCAAACCTAGCAAGACTGTTTCAAAATAAAAAAAAATATGGCTGGGGGTATAGCTCAGGGTTGAATGCCCCTGGTTCAATCCTGAGCACCACCACCAAAAAAAAAAAGAGGGTATGGATAGAAGTGCGGAGTACCCTTAAGGGAAAGGGCAGGCCTTCCTTCCTCTTCCTCTTCCAGAACAGGAACTAGAAAACTCTGCCTGCGGGCCAACTCTGGCTTGTCTGTTTTTATAAATAATTTTATTGGAACACAGCTACTCTCGCTTGTTTACATACTGTCTATGGCTCCCTGTGCACTGCCACGACATGGCTGAGTAATTGTGATTGAGAGCACATGGCCCACAAAGCCAAAATATTTATTATCTGGCCCTTTAAAAAAAATAGTTTGCCAACCCCTGGCTTAGACAATGGATCTGAGTTACCTTCTTGGACCATGAAGTCCTGGGCAAACCCCCAGGACTAATGGTGAAGCAACGGTGAGAAGCTGGACTCTATGACTCTATGGGGCAGAGCCTCCTATCAGCTTGGACTTTTAGGTGTGAAATACACATATATGTTGCTATCTTACTTTAAGCTATTGTTATTCTGAAGCTCTGTCACATGCAACAGAGCCTGGTTATTAACTAATACAGGCTCCTCAGCTCCTAGAGAAGTACTTCAGGTTAGGAAAGCAATCCATCAAACAAGCCTGCAGGATGTCAACTGAAATCACTGTCTTGGGAACATACAGGTTTTACTCTTAGTCATATTCCTCACAATCCACAATGTACCAAAATTTATTCCTGCACTCTACTTACAGATTCACTAAGGAGGGACAACAATGGACCAATTTAAAGCCAAAAGAGGCGGTGATCACTAACCAGATCCCATGGGGGCAGCATGACGTAACTCACCTCATCAATGAAGAGCCGCACCTGGTCCCCCACGCTCAGGCTGCCATAGACGGTTCCTATGTGTAGCACGTACCCTCCTCGCACCTGAGCATTCTTCACCGTAAACTCAGTTTTCTAAGAGGAATCAAGCAGGACCCCAATAAATATATTTTCCTTTTTTTTTTGTGGTACCGGGGATTGAACCCAGGGGCGTTTACCTCCACGCCACGCCACACCCCCAGCCCTATTTTTTTTTTATACTTTATTTTGAAACCAGGTCTCACGAAGTTGCGGAGGGCCTCACTAAGGAGAGACAGAGAGACAGACAGAAGAGAGAGAGAGAGAGAGAGAGCTGAGGCTGGCCGCAAACCTGGATCCTCTGGTCTCCGCCTCCCAAAGTACTGGGATTACAAGTGTGCACCACCACGCCCGCATATTTTCCTTTTTTGTTTTGAATCAGGATCTCACTAGGTGGCTGAGATTCTGGCTATGTTGTTGAGGCTGTCCTCAAACCTGCAATCTTCCTGTCTCAACCTCCCAAGTACTGGGATTACATGAATGTGCCACCACACCTGGCTCTCATAAATACATTTTTCAAAAGGTATCAATTATCTCTATTAATCTCTAAATAAAAATTCATAAACCAGGCATGGTGGCGCACGCTTGTAATGTCAGCACTTGGGAGGCTGAGACTGGAGGATCCGGGTTCGTGGCCAGCCTCAGCTACTTAGTGAGGCCCTCCACAACTTAGTGAGACCCTGTTTCAAAATAATGAACAAAAAATAGGGCTGTGGGTGTAGCTCAGAGGTAAAATGCCTCTGGGTTTAATCCCCAGTACCGAAAAAAAATTCATACATACAAGAAATTCTCAAGCAGGGCATGGTGGTGCATGCCTATAATCCCAGTACTTGGGAGACTGAGACAGGAGGATCCCAGGTTTGATGCCAGCCTCAGCAACTTAACAAGACCCTGTTTCAAAATGAAAAATAAAAACGGATGGGGTATAGCTCATATTTATATAAACAGATGTAACACTTATATACACACACACACACATATTCTCTAAGATACCTTTTTTTTTTTTTTTGCGGTACCGGGGATGGAACCCAGGTGCGTTCTACCTCCGCGCTACACCCCTGGCCCCATTTTTATCTTTTATTTTTGAAACTGGGTCTCACGAAGTTGCGGAGGGCCTCACTAAGTAGCTGAGGCTGGCCGCAAACCCGGATCCTCCAGTCTCCACCTCCCAAAGTACTGGGATTACAAGCGTGCGCCACCACGCCCAGCTTTCACTACTCTTTTAATAGTGTACAAGTGTACACTTTAATAGTGTATCACTCCTAGCCGGGCTTTCACTACTCTTTAATAGTGTACAAGTGTACACTTTAATAGTGTATCACTCCTAGCCAGGCTTGGTGGTGCACACTTGTAATCCCAGTACTTGGGAGGCAGAGACCAGAGGATCCGGGTTCGCGGCCAGCCTCAGCTTCTTAGTGAGGCCCTCCGAAACCTCATGAGACCTGCTTTCAAAGTAAAATATAAAAAATAGGGCCGGGGGAATAGCCCAGAGGTAGAATGCCCCTGGGTTCAATCCCCGGTTCCGCAAAAAAAAAAAAAAAATGTGTATCACTCTTTAAGAGTGTATGCCACTCTTGAATAGTGTATTCACTGCCTGACTGCAGGACGCCCTGGCTAGGCATATATACCAATAATACCATTATATGTTTTAAATATACATATACACAATTAAAAAAAATTTTGTGTGTGTGTGGTACTGGGGATTGAACCTAGGTGCATTTTACCTCCAAACTACACCCCAAGCCCTATTTTATTTTTTATTTGGAAACAAGGCCTTGCTAAATTGCTGAGACTGGCTTCGAACCTGTGATCGTCCAGTTTCAGCCTCCCAAGTACTGGGATTACAGGTGTGCACCACCATGGCCGGTTAAATATACACATACACAATATTAAGGAGCATTTTAGAGAATTCTAAAGCCATTATAAGGAACCAGATGCCTAAGACCAGGTGACTCATCAATAGTCAACAAGGCAGTGCTGTGTGGCTATAATCCCAGCTACTTGGGAGGCTGAGGCACAAGTTTGAGGATCACAAGTTTGAGGCTGGCCTCGACCATCTCAAAATAAAAAAAGGGCTGAGGATGTAGATCAATAGTAAAGTACCTCTGGGTTCAATCCTTAGTGCCAGGAAAAATAAAAACAGAGATTAAACTCAGCCCCTCGCAAAGCGAGGGGCTGAGTTTTCTACAAGGATATCTGTCTTTCAAAGAGCTTCTACTCAGCCGGGTGTCGTGGTGCACACTTGTAATCCCAGTACTTGGGAGGCTGAGACCGGAGGATCCGGGTCTCAGCCAGCCTCAGCTACTTAGTAAGACCCTCCACAACATAGTGAGACCCTGTTTCAAAAATAAAGAATAAAAAATAGGGCTGGGGGTGTAGCTCGGAGGTAGAATGCCCCTGGGTTCAATCCCCAGTACCGCAAAAACAAACAAACAAACAAACAAACAAACAAAAAACAAAGAGCTTCCACTCCGTATCTATAAAAAAAGAGGAGGAATCAAAGATCAACCTTTACACCCTGACTGCAAGGATCCTCCTTTTTTTTTTTTTTTTTTTTTGTTTT
>PVJS01033639.1:0-22049 GCA_004027185.1 Glis glis
TTTTTTTTTTTTTTTTTTTTTTGCTGTACAGGGGATTGAACCCAGGGGCATTCTACCTCCAAGCTACACCCCCAGCCCTATTTTTTATTACTTATTTATTTATTTATTTATTTATTTGCGGTACCGGGGATTTAACCCAGGGTCATTCTACCTCCGAGCTACACCCCCGGCCCTATTTTTTATTCTTTATTTTGAAACAGGGTCTCACTAAGTTGTGGAGGCCTCACTACGTAGCTGAGGCTGGCCACGAACCCGGATCCTCCGGCCTCAGCCTCCCAAGTACTGGGATTACAAAGCGTGCACCACCACACGCAGCTCTCCCCTGTCATCTTAATGGGGAAGAAGTTGGTGGCTCAGAGAGGGAAGGTGGACCAGGCTTCTCCCAGCAGCCAGAAGCGGCTGAGGTCCCTGTGCCTGGGCTCTGTTGACGCCCAGCCCAGCTTTCTTTCCATTTGCTCCATCGGACTCTTCTTTTTTTTTTTTTCTTTGCGGTACTGGGATTGAACCCAGGAGCATTCTACCTCCGAGCTACACCCCAGTCCTATTTTTTTATTTTTTATTTTGAAACTGGGTCTCACTAAGTTGTGGAAGGCCTCACTAAGTAGCTGAGGCTGGCCGCGAACCCGGATCCTCCGGTCTCAGCCTCCCAAGTACTGGGATTACAAGTGTGCGTCACCACGCCCAGCTCTGGACTCTTCTTGAAACCTCATTTTAGCTGTGGAGTCTGTCAACTGTCATTTCTGGCAAAATGCTAAAGGCCAGGGCATTGCTGCGTGAGGTCACTCCGCACAGGGTGACTGCGATGCTCGGGCATCCGGCGCCCTGCCATTCTTAGTGTGAACTTTTGTGTTCACATCGGTTGGGACGTCCCGGGACGGACGGAGGCAGGGAGTGAAACTGTCTGTCTTTTGCTCAGGGGCGTTCCTCATCCCCTACACCATCATGGCCATCTTCGGGGGGATCCCACTCTTTTACATGGAGCTCGCGCTGGGCCAGTACCACCGAAATGGATGCATTTCTATCTGGAGGAAAATCTGCCCGATTTTCAAAGGTAACTCAAGAATTTGCTGGGCGGGTGAGTGGGGCATTTCCAACAGCGGGTGGGCGCTGGGGACCTGCATCTGGAGTCACATAGGCCTTAGGTATCTCTGGGAGATAACTCGAGACATTAAGTTTTTGACTGCTCAAGTGGTGTGAAATTATTAGGAAGATACAGAATAATGACCATTAAAAGTAAACTAAAGTTGGAGCCGGGTGTGGTGGCACACGCTTGTAATCCCAGTACTTTTGGGAGGCGGAGACCGGAGGATCTGGGTTCACGGCCAGCCTCAGCTCTCTCTCTCTCTCTTGCTCTCTCTCTCTCTCTCTCTACTTAGTGAGGCCCTCCACAACTTCGTGAGACCCGGTTTCAAAATAAAGTATAAAAAATAGGGCTGGGGTATATAGCGCGGAGGTAGAATGCCCCTGGGTTCAATCCCTAGTACCGAAAAAAAAAAAGTAAACTAAAGTTGGGCATGGTGGTGCACACCTGTAATTTGGGAGACTGAGACAGGAGGCTCGCAGGTTCAAGACCAGCCTCAGCAACTTAGCGAGACTCTCAGCATCCTAGCAAGACCCTGTTTCAAAACAAAACAAGGGCTGGGGGTATAACTCAGAGGTAGAATGCCTCTGGGCTCAATCCCCAGTACCAATAAATAAACAAATAAGCTAATTTTTAAGAATTTAGAGCCGGGCGTGGTGGCGCACGCTTGTAATCCCAGTACTTGGGAGGCAGAGACCGGAGGATCCGGATTCGCGGCCAACCTCAGCTACTTAGCGAGGCTCTCCGCAACTTCTTGAGACCCGGTTTCAAAATAAAGGATAAAAAATAGGGCCGGGGGTGTAGCTCGGAGGTAGAAAGCCCCTGGGTTCCATCCCTGTACCGCAAAAAAAAAGAAATAATTTAGAGCATTAACAGTTTATTAACAGTAACAATTTTTAAGAATTTAGAGCATTAGCATTAATATACACATTTTTTAAAACATGAAAGCTTACACATATGTATGAGTAATCTGCTGCCTTGCTACTTTTCCTGCCATCCTCCAGACTTCTTGGGGCAATGAAACGGACCGAGGTAACGTCTTTACCCCTCCCTGGGGCTGCAGGACGCCCCTTTCGCTGTCATGCCGCCTTTTTTTTTTTTTTGCGGTACTGGGGATTGAACGCAGGGGCGTTCTACCTCCGTGCTACACCCCCGGCCCTATTTTTTATACTTTATTTTGAAACCGGGTCTCACGAAGTTGCGGAGGGCCTCACTAAGGAGAGAGAGAAAGAGAAAGAGAGACAGACAGACAGCGAGAGAGCTGAGGCTGGCCGCGAACCCGGATCCTCTGGTCTCTGCCTCCCAAAGTACTGGGATTACAAGCGTGCATTGCCACGCCCGGCATCAGGCCGCCTTTTAACTTGGCCTCTTCCCCCCCTTCCCAGGGATCGGCTACGCCATCTGCATCATAGCCTTTTACATGGCCTCCTACTACAACACCATCATGGCCTGGGCGCTCTACTACCTCATCTCCTCCTTCACGGACCAGCTGCCCTGGACCAGCTGCAAGAACTCCTGGAACACTGGCAACTGCACCAACTACTTCTCTGAGGACAACGTCACCTGGACGCTCCATTCCACGTCCCCTGCTGAAGAATTTTACACGTAAGCACACACACTGAGCTGGGCGTGGTGGCGCACGCTTGTAATCCCAGTACTCGGGAGGCGGAGACTGGAGGATCCGGGTTCGCGGCCAGCCTCAGCTTCTTAGCGAGGCCCTCCGCAACTTCGTGAGACCCGGTTTCAAAATAAAGTATAAAAAAATAGGGTCAGGGGTGTAGTGCAGAGGTAGAATGCCCCTGGGTTCAATCCCCGGTACCACAAAAAAAAACACGTAAGCACACAGAAGTGAGGGGTGGTCTGCTAGGGCAGGCCACACCCCCTGAGGATTGGAAGCAGGCAGGGCCAAGGGCTCTTCACCCCTCTCCTGGCAGATTTCCTGTTTTGTGTGTGTGGCACTGAGGATTGATCCCAGAGGCATTCTACCTCCAAGCTAACCCCCCACCCCGCTCCGCCCGATTTTATTCCTTATTTGGAAACAGAGTCTCACTAGGTTGCTGAGAGCCTCGCTAAGTTGCTGAGGCTGGCTTTGAACCTGCGATCTTCCTGTCTCAGCTTCCCAAGTACTGGGATTACAAGAGTGTGCCACCATGCCTGGCAGATTTCTGAGAGATGAAGCTGTCAGGACTGGGAGAGCCAATGAGTGGGCAGCAGGGTTGACTCCAAGCAGGATTTGGAGTTGGGAAGCTGTGCCTTAAGTGCTGTGTAATCCAGCCCTTTTGTGCCACCTCCCTTCTTCCCCACGTGCCAGTCCAGGCTGCTCCAACATGCCTGAGCTGATCCGCACCTTCAGATTCCAAAATTAGTCCCTGCATCAAAACCACCTTTCTTCCTGGCTCCTCCTCTCAGCCAATTGTCATGGAAGCAAAACATCCTGCATTTTCATATAGTTTGAGACTATTCAAGCTGGACATGGTGGCGCACACCTGTAATCCCAGTACTTGGGAGGCTGAGGCAGGAGGAGCGCAGGTTCGAGGCCAGCCTCGGCAACTTAGTGAGGCTCAGCAACTTAGTGTGACTCGGCAACTTAGCAAAACCCCGTTTCAGAATAAAAAATAAAAAGAGCTGGGGTGTAGCTCAGAGGTAGAATACCCCTGGGTTTAATCCCCAGTATCAAAAGAGAAAGAGAGAGAGCGAGAGAGAGAAAAGAAAGAGAGAGAGAGAGAAAGGAAGGAAGGAAGGGAGGGAGGGAAGGAAGAAGGAAGGAAGGAAGGAAGGAAGGAAGGAAGGAAGGAAGGAAGGAAGGAAGGAAGCCGGACGTCGTGGTGGCGCACGCTTGTAATCCCAGTACTTTGGGAGGCAGAGACCGGAGGATCCGGGTATGCAGCCAGCCTCAGCGCTCTCGCTCTCTCTCTCTCTCTACTTAGTGAGGCCCTCCGCAACTTTGTGAGACCCGGTTTCAAAATAAAGTATAAAAAATAGGGCCGGGGGTGTAACGCAGAGGTAGAACACCCCTGGGTTCAATCCGTGGTACTGCAAAAAAAAAAAAAAAAAAAAGAAGGAAGGAAGGAAAGAAAGAAGAAGGAAGGAAGTTAGTTTGTGGTTTAATGTGTTGACTTCATAAGTGGAATCTACCCTTTGGAAGGAGATGCTTGGAGAAGGAAGCATTCTTTAATTTGGGAATTTCCGGCAACGGCAGCCTAAAGACAGCTACGCTGAGAGGGTGAGAGGTAGCCCGCTATCTACACGTGTAATCCTCATATTCCAAAAGCCAGCGTGTTGGTCAAAGAGGTTCGGGTCCCGACCAGCGAAGGAGGGACCAGGAAGTCTGCGTTGGGGCTGAGCGCTGAATATATTCAGGGCCCTGGGCTGCACGTGCTGCGGCTCGCTCCTTCAGGAGCAGCAGGGCCACCCGGCTCTTCCGGAGGCTTGGTGACTACTTAGTCCGTGCCGCGTAGTGTCCCTCTCTGAGCAGCTTCCCAGAAGCCTCGCAAGCTGTTCTCGGGTCACTTCTGATCCTCTCCCTGGCCTTTCTCTTCCACTCTAGGCGCCATGTCCTACAGATCCACCGGTCTAAGGGACTGCAGGACCTGGGGGGCATCAGCTGGCAGCTCGCCCTCTGCATCATGCTCATCTTCACCATTATCTACTTCAGCATCTGGAAAGGTGTCAAAACATCTGGCAAGGTGAGAAGAACTCTGGCTACTGACCCAGGCCTGCCTGCCAAGGGGTCTTACAGGGTCTCAAACTCAGAACCTAGTGGTGTGGACAGCTACTGGTCAGTGTTCCTTCAACATCAAACACATTACGTGCTGTCCTGTCTCTATGACACCAGTTAGAAGATTCTGGAAATGGGTTAATCCCAAGAACAATTATATAATTTTTTTTTTGAGGTACTGGGGATTGAACCCAGGGGCATTATACCTCCGAGTTACACCCCAGCCCTATTTTTTATTCTTTATTTGGAAACAGGGTCTCACTAAGTTGCCGAGGGCCTCACTAAGTAGCTGAGGCTGGATCCTCCGGACCCGGATCCTCCAGTCTCAGCCTCCCAAGTACTGGGATTACAAGTGTGCACCACCATGCCCAGCTCTCAATTATATAATTTTTAAGAATTCCTTTAGCCTAATGATAGACTGAAAGAATAATAATAGTGGCATTTTTTTTTCCTTCGTTGCTGGGGATGGAACCCAGGGCCTTGTGCGTGCTGGGCTAGCCCTCTACCACTGAGCTGCACCCCTAGCCCAACAGTTGCAATAATTTCCTGAAAACCCATCATGGGCCACGCTCAGTGCTCTATCCCCACTTACATTACTGTTTCCTGCTGGAAGCTTCCCCCATGCTGTAGATGTGGAGTGTACTTGGAGGTAGGCGGTACTGGACACGCTAAGTCAAGTTCCTGTCTGTCTGATCCTGAAGGCAGTGATCTCTCTGCTACACCACCTTGCCTCCTAAAATGACAGAAAAAAAAAAAAAAAAGAGGCCGCTCTCCTTTCTTGGAGGCCTTCGGGAATGAAAGGCACCGATGCCTGCTCATCTCCCTTCCTTGTCCTCTCTGGATAGCATGGTGGTGACCTGTGCTTCTGCTCTCCTTCCCCACAGGTGGTGTGGGTGACAGCCACCTTCCCATACATCATCCTTTCCATCCTGCTGGTGAGGGGGGCCACCCTCCCTGGCGCCTGGAGGGGTGTTGTCTTCTACTTGAAACCCAACTGGCAGAAACTTCTGGAGACAGGGGTAAGACGCTGAGGGAGAGTGTGCACCTGCCTGTCACTTACTAGGTGGAGCTGGTTCCCTTTAAATAGGACAATAGGGACAACTGAGATTTTCTTTTAATGTTACAAGTCTGCAGTGATGCCTTAAGTCAAAGATATTAGCATAAAATGTACAGTTGAGGCCTCTGGATGGCTTTTTTTTTTGCAGAACTGGGGATTGAACCCAGGGGCGTTCTACCTCCAAGCTACACCCCTGGCCCTATTTTTTATACTTTATTTTGAAACCGGGTCTCACGAAGTTGCGGAGGGCCTCACTAAGTAGCTGAGGCTGGCCTTGAACCGGGATCCTCCGGTCTCAGCCTCCCAAGTACTGGGATTATAAGCGTGCGCCACCACGCTCGGCTGTCACTGGATGGTTTTAAGCCTAAATGTCAGGAAGAAAACCCACCCATGTTTGCACTGGGTGTGTGGCCATCCCTGGATGGAGCCTTGAAAGCTGATTTTTCCGTGGTGCACACAGCCACACGGAGGCGAGGGGTGCTGCCTGCAGGCCCCGCGTCAGCCGGCCTCGCCCCTCACCCTGGCCCTCTTCTGCTGTGTTCCAGGTGTGGATCGACGCTGCCGCCCAGATCTTCTTCTCTCTCGGCCCAGGCTTTGGGGTCCTCCTGGCTTTTGCGAGCTACAACAAGTTCAACAACAACTGTTACCAGTGAGTGTCTAGGACCCCCAAGCAAATCCTGGAAATAGACTGAGCAAAAAAGCTGGTCTGGAGAAGGCGACTGAACCGATGGCCTCGAACCTGGCCAGGCTTAGGCTGCGATGACACTGCCCCTCAGGGTGCCACAAGCCCCTGTCCGTCACCTGGCCATAACTTTACCAGAGGTTGAGCCAGGCCCCAGAACACTTCTGTTCCGTGAGAATCTTTACATATAAAAATAATAATTGGCCGGGCGTGGTGGCACATGCTTGTAATCCCAGTACTTGGGAGGCTGAGACCGGAGGATCCAGGTTCGTGGCCAGCCTCAGCTACTTCGTGAGGCCCCTTCGCAACTTAGCGAGACCCTGTTTCAAAATAAAGAATAAAAACTAGGGCTGGGGGTGTAGCTTGGAGGTAGAATGCCCCTGGGTTCAATCCCCAGTACTGCAAAAAAAAATAATAATAATAATTGAGCCCGGTGTGGTGGCACATGCCTGTAATCCCAGTACTTGGGAGGCTGAGACAGGAGGATGGTGGGTTTGAAGCCAGCCTTAGCAACTCAGTGAGGCCCTCAGCAACTTAGTGAGACCCTGTTTCAAAATAAAAAATAGGCCAGGCATGGTGGCGCACACTTGTAATCCCAGTACTTGGAAGGCTGAGACAGGAGGATTGCAGGTTTGCCGCCAGCCTCAGCAACTTATGCAGTCCTCTGCAACTTAGACCCTGTTTCAAAATGAAGAATAAAATAGGGTTGGGGGTGTAGCTCAGAGGTAGAATGCCCCTGGGTTCAATCCCCAGTACCACAAAATAAATAAATAAATAAAAACAAATAAGTAAATAAATAATAAAATAGAGCTGGGAGTGTAGCTTAGAGGTGGAATTCCCCTGGGTCCAATCCCTGGTACCATTAAAAAAAAATTAAGAAATTCTACAGCAGGTTTACAAAAAAATTGCAACATATAACCAAATATTTGGGCTTACTAGTTCATATGTTTAACAACAAAAAATTGTAAATTGTAACAATTTAATTATATTTACTTATTTATTTATTTATTTATTTATTGCAATACTGGGGGTTGAACACGGGGGTACTCTACCACTGAGCTACACTCCCAGCCCTTTTTATTTTGAGACAAGGTCTTCACTAAGTTGTCTAGGCTAATGCCTTAAACTTATGAGTAAGGAAAGTTGTCTAGGCTATACTTGAACTTGCAATCCTCCTGCCTCAGCCTTCTCAGTATTTAGGAGACTGAGAGAGGAGGATTACAGGTTCAAAGATAGCCTAGGCAACTTAACGAGACTCTCAGCAACCTAGCGAGACCCTATTTCAAAAACATGCCTGTAATCCCAGATACTTGGGAGGCTGAGGCAGAAAGATCGCATGTTCGAGGCCAGCCCGGGAAACATAGTGAGCCTTTGTCTCATAATAAAAAATAAAAAGGGCTTGGGATGTAGCTCAGTGGTGGAGCATTTATACATGAGGCTCTGAGTTTGATCCCCAATACAAAAAAATAAGTGTCAGGGTATCTCTGTGGCAATCTTGTGACTTTATTTGAAGATAATGTAAAACATCTAAATCTGAGACTCCACAAACATGAGGCCAAGGCCCAAACACCCCCCTCTCCGGCCTGGGCCCTGCTCTCAAATAGGACTTCTCCTGTTTGAAATGGAAAGGAGTATACTGTGTGGTTTCACAATAGAACCACCTCTTAAACCCCCCTGACCTGCCACTGTCCCCACTCCATGTGCGGTGGTCAAGCACTTGAGCTTCAAGTCTGAGAGGCGAGGCTCTGGGAGAAGGGGAGGGGCTCCGGGGCAGGCTGGGGGGCTTTGGAGCCACAGCAGCCCATCTCGGCAGGGCAGGAGCAGACGGACGCTGCTGAGACTCCCCAGCCCAGCACTCTCTCACAACCCTTGGCTTTTCCACTCCAGGGATGCCCTGGTGACCAGCATGGTGAACTGCATGACGAGCTTCGTTTCGGGATTTGTCATCTTCACGGTGCTCGGGTACATGGCTGAGATGAGAAACGAAGCTGTGTCCGAGGTGGCCAAAGATGCAGGTAGGAGCTCGGGCCCTGTCTAGGTTGCTGGCTCCTACTGAATTGCTTTACTTCGAATCTTTACAAATATCTAACTTTTGATCATTTCTAAATGGCCCTTTGAAATGTCGAAGATTTGAGAGAAACTTAATGCTTTGGAGATCTTAACCCTTCCTGTGTGTTCAAGGCCCTAGGGGACAGGGCAGTTCTCTTGGTCCCAGTACTGGGGACTTCAACACACAATAGGCTTGAAGGTATGACTTGGATGGTGACTTCCTTCCTATTTATTTATTTATTTATTTATTTATTTTTGTGGCACTGGGGATTGAACCCAGGGGCATTCTACCTCTGAGCTACATCCCCAGCCCTATTTTATTTTTTTTGAAACAGGGTCTTACTAAATTGTGGAGGGCCTTGCTAAGTTCCTGAGGCTGGCCACAAACCTGTGATTCTCCTGTCTCAGCCTCCCAAGTACAGGGATTACAAGCGTGCACCACCACGCCCGGCTTGGATAGTGACTTTAAAACTAGTTTGGCATGCTGGTGCACGTTTGTAATCCCAGTACTTGGGAGGCTGAGACAGGAGGATCACAGGTTTAAGGCCAGTTTCAGCAAATAGTGAGACTCTCATTAACCTAGCAAGACCCTGTTTCAAAATAAAAATAAAATAGGGCTGGGAGTGTAGCTCGGAGGTAGAATGTTTCTGGGTTCAATCCCCAGTGCCACACACACACACACACACAAAAAAAAAAACTAGTGGGTTTGGTCTTGTGATGGGTCCCAGTCTAGTAGGCAAATAACTACTAATTCTTAGAACTGTACCTTGTAGGAACATAAAATATGTCTGAGGTGGCCACTCTAACTACACAGTGGGTTTTCATGGAAAAAGAAAAGTGTAACAAATATTGAAAAAGAGGTAATGGGATGTAGTGGATGGAGTTCTGGGGCCTTTTT
The DNA here is from genome assembly GCA_004027185.1 of Glis glis. Classification (NCBI taxonomy): domain Eukaryota; kingdom Metazoa; phylum Chordata; class Mammalia; order Rodentia; family Gliridae; genus Glis; species Glis glis. The sequence goes on from PVJS01033639.1 coordinate 9,486, forward strand.
ACAAGCACGCTTATGTATTTGGCCCGATGTGGTGCTTTGACCAACTCAAATGAGGGCATCCCTCACTAGCCCATGAGAAGTTGAAGACATGTCCCTCACACTAACAAAAAGGACTTTAAGCAGGGCATGGTGGCGCACACCTATTATCCCAGTACTTGGGAGGCTGAGACAGGAGGATCACAGATTGGAGATCAGCCTTAGCACTTAGTAAGGCCCTCAGCATGAGACTCTGTTTCAAAATAAAGAAATAAAATAGGGGTGTAGTTCAGGGGTAGAATGCCCCTGAGTTCAATACCCAGTACCAAAAAATAAAAAATAAAAAAGACTTTAAAATGATAAGAGGTCTTTATTTCCTACCGTTCTGGAGCTGAAGACAGCAGAGGAATTAAACACTATGGGGCTTCAGGAAAATCTATCGTGGCCCTGAAAATAAAACACCAAGTTGTTATAGAGTGGGGAAACTCCTGTTCTTTTTTTTTTTTTTTTGCGGTACTGGGGATTGAACCCAGGGGCATTCTACCTCCGAGCTACACCCCCAGCCCTATTTTTTTATTCTTTATTTTGAAACAGGGTCTCACTAAGTTGCAGAGGGCATCGCTAAGTAGCTGAGGCTGGCCACGAACCCAGATCCTCCGGTCTCAGCCTCCCAACTACTGGGATTACAAGCGTGAGCCTCCACGCCCGGCTTGGGAAACTCCTATTCTTGTGTGCAGCTTTGGTGGTCTTAGGGCCTTGGATCTATTTCCATCCCCTGCGTTAATGAGGGCACACAATTTTGAAGATGGGCCCTCTTCCCTCCCCGCCCCCCAAGGATGTCATGGTGGCCAGGTAGGATGGTGTGAGGAAGCATTTGGTACGTGTGTCAAAGCTTGGTTCACATGGAAGGTCTTGTGAGAACTGTAACGGTTCTATTCCGTGACAGCTCTGTAGGACTAGTCTCAGCAACCACTTCCTCCTCTCCCCTGCCTCAGGCCCCAGCCTCCTCTTCATTACCTATGCGGAAGCCATAGCCAACATGCCGGCATCTACATTCTTTGCCATCATCTTCTTCCTCATGTTAATCACGCTGGGCCTGGACAGCACGGTGAGTGACTGGAGAGGGAAATAGACCTCTGGAGGGTGGAGAGGAGGAGGGGCTGGACCCATTTCCTCCCACCCTGACACCCTGGGCCCTGTTGACATCCCTGTGCCCCACAAGCCCCTACTGCATGAGACAGTCATTAATGGGATAATGTGGAGAAAGGGCCTGACACGGGCCCAGGGCTCAGCATGTGTGAATTCCTTATGATTGTGTGCTGACCCTTGACCCCTAGGGCAAGGTCCCTCTTATGCCTCTGCCCTGCCCAGCATTCAGCTTAGCACTTTACACTTACTAGTGTGGAGTGAGCCTCAGCTGTGAGTTGGCCTTTCTGGTGCAACTGGTCTCCCCAGGAGTCCGTGGCAGTATTTTCTTTCCTGGATGCGCTCAGTGATGGGTTCTAAATGACAGTGTAAAACAGCGAACTGTATTTCCAGATGGGCCAGTGAGTCGGGGTAACTGGCCATGAGCAGTTTAATGGGTCACTTCACAGTTTTACCCCTCCCTCCTGTTCCTAAAGCCTCCACTGTGACCCTGTGTGACTTCTCAGTTTGCAGGCTTGGAGGGTGTGATCACAGCTGTGCTGGATGAGTTCCCACACATCTGGGCCAAACGCCGGGAGTGGTTTGTGCTTATTGTGGTCATTACTTGCTTCTTTGGATCCCTGATAACCCTGACTTTTGTGAGTACCATGGCCCTCGGCTCTGAGTCGGCCTCTGCTAGGGCCACAGAACACTACAAGAAATTGTAGTTCATAGCCAGGCATGGTGGCGCACACTTGTAATCCCAGTACTTTGGGAGGCGGAGACCGGAGGATCCGGGTTCGCAGCCAGCCTCAGCTCTCGCTCTCTCTCTCTCTCTCTCTCTCTCTCTGTCTCTCTCTCTCTCTCCCCTTAGTGAGGCCCTCCACAACTTCGTGAGACCCGGTTTCAAAATAAAGTATAAAAAAATAGGGCCGGGGGTGTAGCGCGGAGGTAGAACGCCCCTGGGTTCAATCCCCGGTACTGCAAAAATAAAAAAGAAATTGTAGTTCCTTTTCTTCTGCCCCACACAGCATCCTGGGGGTGTGATTCAGTAGTAAAGCATTTGCCTAGCATGCATGAGTCCCCAACACTGCAAAACAAAACAAAACAAAGAGAAGAAAAGTTTGGCAGCATCCATTTGTAGAATCTGCACATGGTATCTGGAGGCTCTTAGCATTTTATAATAGATCTAATTATATTTTAGGCTTGGCAGAATATCTACAAAAAAACTAGGATTTGCAATTCCAATCTATGTCCACTCCTTAGGGCTACTTTTTTTTTTTTTTGGTACTAGGTATTGAACCCAGGAGCATTCTATCCCTGAGCCTTTTTTTACTTTTATTTTTTTTTAATTTTGAAACAGGGTCTTGCTAAGTTGCTAAGGCTGGCCTTGAACCTGATTCTCCTATCTCAGCCACCCAAAAACTGGGATTACAGGCATGCGACACCATACTTGGCTCTTAAGTCTGCTTTCATGGGAATATTGCCCTGATGTCCTGAACATCTGGAGGCTGGACTTGTGTGGGTAAAGGCACTGAGTCTCTTCTAGAATTTGCAATGGTATAGTCAAACCCTCTCCAGAGGTGGTGGTGACGATGATGATGATGATGATGATGATGATGATGATGATTGCGGAGGTTGAGGCAACTATGATAGCATCAGATAGCACCCACGGATTTCCTAGGCTTGTGTCCTCCTGACTGGGAGCAGATTGGCATCTTCAACCCACGACCCTGGTGGCTCCGGAGTGTTAGCCGGGTGGGGTGGCAGGCTGCATAGAGCCTAAGGAGTTAGGACAGAAGGCAGAATTGTGGCCAAAGTACTTGATGTGTCTGGTATCACGGGCCCTCCAAATCCAGTCTTTAGAGGTGGAGATTCTCCAGGGTTGAGTACACAGGAACTGTTCAGTCAGTTGAAGAAGGTTGAAAATAGATCCGAAGACCCTTTGGAGTTTGTCTCTTAAAGTATGGTGGAAACTGGGTGTGGTGGCGCACACCTGTCATCCCAGTACTTGGGAGGCTGAGACAGGAGGGTCGCAGGTTCGTGGCTAGCCTCAGCAACTTAGTGAGACCCCGTTTCAAAATAAGAAGTAAAATAGGGGTGGAGGTGTAGCTTGGAGGAAGAATGTCCCTGGGCTTAACCCCCAGCACCAAAAAAAAAAAGGACCCTGTTTCAAAATAAAAAATAAAATAGGGCTGGGGTGAGGCTCACTTGGTAGAGTGCTTGCCTAGCATGTTTGGGGCCCTGAATTTGACCCTTAGCACCATAATAAAAGAAGGAGGATGAGGAGGAAGAGCTCTATAGGGTGGGAAGTCATGTCTGATGGGGTGACCTGGCCCACACTGCAGAGGCCACTCTCTAAGAGGCAGGCTAGCCGGGCGTGGTGGCACACGCTTGTAATCCCAGTACTTGGGAGGCGGAGACTGGAGGATCCAGGTTCGCGGCCAGCCTCAGCTACTTAGTGAGGCCCTCCGCAACTTCGTGAGACCTGGTTTCAAAATAAAGACTAAAAAATAGGGCTGGGGGTGTAGCTCGGAGGTAGAATGCCCCTGGATTCAATCCCTGGTACTGCAAAAAAAAAAAAAAAAGTTCTAAGAGGCAGGCTGTGGGGTACTTAGATGAGATCTGAGGTGGACATTTCCCAGCATTACCCTAAGTTCCGAAGCTTCTGCAGGGCTCTGTGGTGAGGAGGGGCAGTGCGGCAGAGGGCCTTTAACCAGCCTGCGATCTCGTTCCCAGGGCGGGGCCTACGTGGTGAAGCTGCTGGAGGAGTACGCCACAGGGCCCGGGGTACTCACCGTCGTGCTTATAGAAGCAGTCGCCGTGTCTTGGTTCTATGGTAAGACCTTCCTTCAGCGGGCAGAAATCCTTTCTACACCACCCAGCACAGAGAGAAGGGCCGATTTCATCAAAGAAGGAAAGGAAGGGCAGCCGGGTGTGGTGGCGCACGCTTGTAATCCCAGTACTCAGGAGGCTGAAACAGGAGGATGCAGGTTCGAGGTCAGCCTCAGCTACTTAGTGAGGCCCTCCGCAACTTAGTGAGACCCTGTTTCAAAATAAAGAATAAAAACTGGGGCTGGGGGTGTAGCCCGGAGGTAGAATGCCCCTGGGTTCAATCCCCGGTATCACAAAAAAAAAAAAAAAAGAAATAAGGCAATATTTTCTCTGTGCTCTGTGCTCTGTACGCGGGTTGCTGGCACCTATAGGGAGGACAATTTGAATTTTACCCAATGGAGGCAGACCGACACAGCTCCCTCTAGCTCATCCATGGTGGTGGGTTAAGATCCCAGTGGGCTCTAAGAGTCAGAGAGACAATACAGAATTAGTGCACAGTGAATGCATTGGTAAGAGTGTACAATAAACTACTGCTAAATAGAGTGACCCAAATTTTAATTTCTCAAGTGAGGTCTCCTCCTGAGCCCTGAGACCCCGCTTCGCTTATTTCCTAAGAAAGAGGCAAGAATGCTCTTAGTTGAATTATCTGCCCTGGTGACCCCCAACTCACCCGCTCCGGTCCTGGGATGGAATTCCATAAGGGTGAAACCACCAGGGGCGCAGGGAGTGAGTTGAGATGGGTCCTGGCAGAGGTCCCAGGAGCCCCTGGGCAGGGACTTAGGGCACAGGCAATTGAAATGCAGAACACGTGGTGGCGCACACTTGTAATCCCAGTACTTGGGAGGCTGAGACCAGAGGATCCAGGTTCGCGGCCAGCCTCAGCTACTTAGTGAGGCCCTCCGCAACTTTGTGAGACCTGGTTTCAAAATAAAGAATGAGAAATAGGGCTGGGGGTGTAGCCCAGAGGTAGAATGCCCCTGGGTTCAATCCCTGATGCCACAAAAAAAAAATGCAGAACACCAGTTCAGTGATGCCTCTCTCCAAGAAGCACTTCTCTCACCCTAAAAATGTTTTTGTTTTCCTACTTTGTATGACAATAAAACTGCTTTAGCATGGCAGTCATTACACATATTATGAAGAAGAGGGGAGGGCACGTTTTGAGTGGCATGTGGCTCAGTTTTTTTTTTAAACTCCTCTGCAGTTCAAAGGTCAAAGTTCAAAGTATATGAGTGCTCTAGACGCCCCAGCCCCTTCGCTGCTTCTCACCTGTCAGTGCGAGTTCTCACTTCTGTACCAGTAACTTTCTTTTTTTTTTTTGGCGGTACTGGGGATTGAACCCAGGGGCGTTCTACCTCCGAGCTACACCCCCGGCCCTATTTTTTATACTTTATTTTGAAACAGGGTCTCACGAAGTTGCAGAGGGCCTCACTAAATAGCTGAGTCTGGCCGCGAACCCGGATCCTCCGGTCTCCGCCTCCCAAGCACTGGGATTACAAGCATGCGCCACCACGCCCGGCCTGTACCAGTAACTTTCTCTTCAGAAAACTTTCATCTTGATCTGGCATACAAATGGGCAATATTGTGGTTAAAAATTTTCCTTGCAAGTTTTCAGTGTATGGTTCAAAGTCTCTGTCTAGCCAGTTCGCCATTCTGAAACAAAATTAAACTTTCTTTCTGATAACAGTAAAATCAGATCTATGCTGAGAATTTAGAAAGGCAGTGTGGGCTAAGGGGGCTTTATGTCACTCCCAAAACATCCATTAATCCTCCTGCTCTATGTAGAAAGAATTTTGCTTGCTATAATAATGCAGTTTTGTTGCCGGGCGTGGTGGTACACGCTTGTAATCCTAGGACTTGGGAGGCTGAGACCAGAGGATCCGGGTTCGTGGCCAGCCTTATCTCTCTCTCTCTCTCTCTCTCTCTCTTCCTGTCTCTCCCTCTCTTTCTACCTAGTGCGGCCCTCCGCAACTTCATGAGACCCGGTTTCAAAATAAAGTATAAAAAAAATAGGGCCGGGGGTGTAGCGCGGAAGTAGAACGCCCCTGGGTTTAATCCCCGGTACCGCAAAAAAAAAAAGAATAAAAAAATAGGGCTGGGGGTGTAGCTTGAAGGTAGAATGCCGCTAGGTTCAATCCCCAGTACCACCAAAAAAAAAAAAAAAAAAAATAGGGAAAATAGGGCTAGGGGTGTAGCTCAGAGATAAAATGCCCCTGGGTTCAATCACCAGTATGACTCAAGAAAAAAAAATGCTGTTTTGTGACAAGGCCCCAGTCCCACTTCCAGACAAGATTGTCATCCTGGAGCTCCTTGTTTGGAGACATTCCAGAGTTGCTACACTTGTTAAGGGCAGGAATTCCAGCTCCTTGTCACTCCCAGTGCGGATCCCAATGACCCTGACTCTCCTGGAGAATTGGGGGATAGAAAGACAACCCATGGCCGGGCATGGTGGCGCACGCTTGTAATCCTAGTACTTTGGGAGGCGGAGACCAGAGGATCTGGGTTCGCGGCCAGCCTCAGCTCTCTCTCTCTCTCTCTCTCTCTCTTTCTCTCTCTGTCTGTCTCTCCTTAGTGAGGCCCTCCGCAACTTTGTGAGACCCGGTTTCAAAATAAAGTATAAAAAATAGGGCCGGGGGTATAGCGCGGAGGTAGAACGCCCCTGGGTTCAATCCTCGGTACGGCAAAAAAAAAAAAGAGAGACAACCCATGTCCTCTCCGTCAACCTCTTTCTCTTTCGGATGACTTTAGGCATCACTCAGTTCTGCAGTGACGTGAAGGAAATGCTTGGCTTCAGCCCTGGATGGTTCTGGAGGATCTGCTGGGTAGCCATCAGCCCCGTGTTTCTCCTAGTAAGTTACCATCTCCCTTCTCCTTCTTGCTCCAGGGAAAGACATTTATAAAAAATAAACAAAGCCGGGCGTGGTGGTGCGCGCTTGTAATCCCAGTACAGCACAAGGTAACTTAGTTAAGAGACCCTGTTTCAAAATAAAATATAATAAAAAGGGCTGGGGATGCATCTCAGAGGTAGAGTGCTGTCAATCACTATGCTGAGCACAAAAAGGAAGGAAGGGGGAGGGAATAGGTTGGGATTTGAGGGAGGGCTAAATGAGCAATGTGTATTTGGAAACATTAAATTGCGGAGGGCCTCACTAAGTAGCTGAGGCTGGGGGAGCTGGGTGTGGTGGCGCATGCTTGTAATCCCAGTACTTGGGAGGCTGAGACAGGAGGATCTGGGTTCGCGGCCAGCCTCAGCTACTTAGTGAGACCCTTCGCAACTTAGTGAGACCCTGTTTCAAAATAAAGAACAAGCCAGGCGTGGTGGCGCACGCTTGTAATCCCAGTACTTTGGGAGGCTGGGAGGCGGAGACTGGAGGATCCGAGTTTGCGGCCAGCCTCAGCGCTCGCTCTCTCTCTCTCTCTCTCTCTCTCTCTCCCCCTAGTGAGGCCCTCCACAACTTCGTGAGACCCGGTTTCAAAAATAAAGCATAAAAAAATAGGGCCGGGGGTGTAGCGCGGAGGTAGAATGCCCCTGCGTTCAATCCCCGGTACCACAAAAATAAATAAATAAAATAAAGAACAAAAAATAGGGCTGGGGGTGGAGCTTGGAGGTAGAATGCCCCTGGGTTCAATCCCCAGTACCACACAAAAAAAAAAAGTAGCTGAGGCTGGCCGCGAACCTGGATCCTCCTGTCTCAGCCTCCCAAGTACTGGGATTACAAGCGTGCGCCACCACGCCCAACTATCCATTGCTCTTTTAAATCCTTACAATAAGTCTATGAAGTAGTTACACTGCTCGAGCTCCCATTTTACATTAAGGGAATAAAGGCTTGGTGGCATTAGAGTTGCCGTGCTGCTCACGAAGGCCCAAGTGGGGTCCTAGCAAGTTCCTATGTATAATTTTGTGTGCATCTCCTCGAGCATAGGTTCAAATTCAAGTAGAATCCATTTACTGCCAAAGGACGTGGGGATGAGTAAGTTGAGTTCCGAGGATTGTCCATTTGCTAAGACACCTTCAGTGCTCACCTCCTCCATGTTTGTGCGCCCTGCCTTCCTCCCGGTGTCTGCCTGAAGAGAGTCCTTTCCCCTAAGACGGAAAACGTCCTGCTGGCTCCCTCCTGCGCCCTGAGGCAGCCTGGGTGACCCCCTCTGTGTGCATCAGAAGGGGCTACTCTTCTGTTCTTTCTTTTATCTGTAACTTTATTGGGGGGGACTTTTTGATCTTTTAGAGGCAGAAAGATTGTTAGACCATTCCTTCAATCCATCTCCAGCTTATTGGTAGTATCTGGGCCATCCGGTTTTGTCTTGGGACCTTTCTTTGGCATACAGCTGACCCTTCCCTTATTTCGAAACAGCTCTTTTGTATTCTTTCTGTCTTGGGGAAGCCCTTTATTTTTTATGCTTTTTGTATCCACATATCTCAACATGAACTTATATATAATAGACCACATGCTTGTTCTTGCCTCTGCAACATTGCATGTGTCTCTCTGTACCCCAGAAGCCCTCCCTGACTTCTATTCCCCTGAACTCCAGAGGTTTTCAGAATCAAAGGCAACATTTGCCCCCAAGCAGCAAACATCCCTCGGGCCCAGTGACTCTTGCTAAGTGCGGGGCTCCAGCATTCCCTCATTACCTTATTGGCTCACGGGTGTTTTTTGTGTGTGTGTGGTACTGGGGGTGGAACCCAGGGGCCTTCTACCTCCGGGCTATACCCCCGGCCCTATTTTATTTGGAAACAGGGTCTCACTAAATTGCTGAGAGCCTCCTTAGTTGCTGAAGCTGACTTCAAACCTGCGATTCTCCTGTCTCAGCCTCCCAAGTACCAGGATTACAGGCATGTGCCACCACACCCAGCTTCACTGATGCTTTTAAGTAAAATAAAACATACATATTTTAATGTGCTGGGGATTGAACTCAGAGGCTCACACATGCTAGACAACTGCTCTACCACTGAGCTATACCCCCAGCCCTTTTTTAATTTTGAAACAGGGTCTCACTAAGTTGCTGAGGCTGGCCTCGAACACACAATCCTCCTATCTTGACCTCCCAAGTACTGGGATTACAGGTGTATGCCGCACTTATGGTTTTTATTTTATTTTGAGACAGGGTTTTGCAAAGTTGCCCAGGCTAGCCTCAAACTTGCAGTCTTTCTGCTTCAGCCTCCTGAGTAGCTGGGAATATAGGCATGTGCCATCACTCCCAGCAAACGTATATACATTTTGTGTGTGTGTGTGTGTGTGTGTGTGTGTGTGTGTGTGTGTGTTTGTGTGTGTGTGTGTCGTACTAGAGATTGAGCCCAGGGAGGTGTTCTACCTCCAAGCTACACCCCCAGACCTTTTTATTTGGAAACAGGGTTTTGCTGAGTTGCTGAAGCTGGCCTCAAACCTATGATCTTCTTACCTCCCAAGTACTGGGATTACAATCATGTGCCACCATGCCTGGCTAACATGATATACATATGTATGTGTGTGTGTGTGTGTGTGTGTGTGTGTGCTGGGATTGAACCCAGGGGCATTCTACATCTGAGCTACACTCCCAGCCCTATTTTATTTTTTGTTTTGAAACAGGGTCTTACTAAATTGCTGAGGGCCTCACTAAGTTGCTGAGGCTGGTCTTGAACTTGCAATCCTCCTGTCTCAGCCTCCCAAGTACTAGGATTACAGGAGTGCACCACCACACCCAGCTATATATAAATATATTTTTTAATGTAGAAGTTTCAGTTGTTTTCAGTAAGAGGGTTGGTCTGACTCACCTGGCCCACCATTATTAACACAAGAAGTCCTGACATAAATGGGTTATTAACTTATATTAATACTAGTGCTTCTTCATAATCTACTTAAACCCTTTCATTTGTTTTGCAAAGGAAGAAGAGACATTGAATTAATTCCTTGAGGGCAGAACATGTTTTTTGTTGTTGTTGTTTGTTACTTTCATTTTCCCCACCCAGTAAAGAAACTGGTTCTGAGCCCAGATGGGTAAAACACTCACCAGGGGCCAAAAATTTAAGAAGTCCCAAAAACTGGGTACTCAGCTAACCCAAAAATTGAGTACTCAAGATAAATACTATTTTTGAGCCGGGCATGGTGGTGCACGCTTGTAATCCCAGTACTTAGGAGGCAGAGCCAGGAGGATCACAGGTTCAAGGTCAGCCTCAGCTACTTAGTGAGGCCCTCCACAACTTAATGAGACTGTTTCAAAAATAAAGAATAATCCAGGCGTGGTGGCGCACCCTTGTAATCCCAGTACTTGGGAGGCTGAGACAGGAGAAATGAAAAATAGAGCCGGGAGTGTAGCTTGGAGGTAGAACGCTCCTGGGTTCAATCCCCAATACTGCAAAAAAAGAAAGATAAATACTATTTTAATGCAATATTTTAAAAATTAGTGCAAAAAATCCATAATAAATAACTTTTTTTTTTTGCGGTGCTGGGGATGAAACCCAGGGGCATTCTACCTCCGAGCTCCACCCCCTCCCGCCCTATTTTTTTTTTTTTGGTACCGGGGATTGAACCCAGGTGCGTTCTACCTCCGCGCTACACCCCCGGCCCTATTTTTTATACTTTATTTTGAAACCGGGTCTCATGAAGTTACGGAGGAACTCACTAAGTAGCTGAGGCTGGCCACGAACCCAGATCCTCCGGTCTCTGCCTCCCCAGTACTGGGATTACAAGCATGCGCCACCACGCCTGGTGCCCAGCCCTATTTTTTATTCTTTATTTTGAAACAGGGTCTCACTAAGTTGTGAAGGACCTCACTAAGTAGCTGAGGCTGGCCTCGAACCTGCGATCCTCCTGTCTCAGCCTCCTGAGTACTGGGATTACAAGGATGCGCCACCGCACTTGACATAAATATTTATCTTGATTACTGCCATTTGGGCTCCCTCTGAAGTGTGGTCCTGTGGTGACAGCCTCAGCTGTCACCCTTGTCCTGGGCCTGAAGCTTTTGTTTTTTTCATTTCTGGTGTGGTACGGTCGGTGAGGTCCTTTGCCCGGCATAACCGCGTGCAGATTGGGTGTGGGCACATTCCTTGTGATCCCTGTGATGTTTGCTTTACTCCCTCTCAAGGCAAGTGCTCTAGGGCCCAATTAAGAGGGGGCAAATAGCCGGGCATGGGGCGCACGCTTGAAATCCCAGTACTTTGGGAGGCGGAGACCAGAGGATCCGGGTTCGCGGCCAACCTCAGCGCGCATGCACGCGCACGTGATCTCTCTCTCTCTCTCTCCTCTCTCTCTCTCTTTACCTAGTGAGGCCCTCCGCAACTTCGTGAGACCTGGTTTCAAAAATAAAGCATAAAAAAAATAGGGCCGGGGGTGTAGCGCGGAGGTAGAACGCCCCTGCATTCAATCCCCGGTACCGCAAAAAAAAAAAAAAAAAAAGAGGGGGCAAATCTGTTTTCCCCTTCTATGCTTACTTAACAGATCCCCTGCTCTGGGCTTTACAAGGCTGCTTTAGGTAAACAATGAGTAACTTACTAAAAATAATTCCTTTTCACTGAAGCCAAGTCATAAAAAAGAAAATATCGTATATGAGCAAGGAGAGGTTGGGCTGTGCGAGGGGTTTCTGAGGTTAGAGCTTGAGCCCTCCCTGACCAAGATGGACTTCACACACCTGACATCAAGAAGAGCCGAGTTAGCCGGGTGTGGTGGCGCACGCTTGTAATCCCAGTACTCAGGAGGCTGAGACCAGAGGATCTGGGTTCGCGGCCAGCCTCAGCTACTTAGTGAGGCCCTCAGCTACTTAGTGAGGCCCTCCACAACTTAGTGAGACCCTGTTTCAAAATAAAGAATAAAAAATAGGGCTGGGGGTGTAGCCCAGAGGTAAATACTCCTGGGTTCAATCCCCGGTACCGCCAAAAAAAAAAAAAAAAGAACCGAGGTCTGGCCCCAGCCAGACCCTATCTTTCCCTGTTTCCAAGTTACCTTCCTTCATAGTCAGGTTGGGGATGAGGAGAGTTCTGGAAGGTCTGCAATGGACTGGACTTCAGCTTCCGAAGGCCTCCTCCTGGACTTAGGCTGACACTGCTCAGAAGATGGATGTGTGTTTAACAATTTCCCATTTTATTACCTGCAGACAAAGAAAAAAAAGATATAAATAGCTATTTAACCACATAAATAATTTACATTACTGTCTTCTTCATGACTATGAAATAATAAAATTAAATTAAATCAAGAGCAATAGCGATTTCGGTACAGTGGTTGCTAGACAAAAACTGCTATTTACACTCTCTCTGGAAACCACCCGAAATAAGAAAATTCATAAACTGGGTGTTGGGTGCACTGCATGGAATTTTTCTTGGTCAAAATTTTCACAGAATTTTGGAGTGAAAAATGCAAGAAGCTGCTTTTTTCTTCCTGTAATTCCTTTCATTACGAGGACCTGCGGTGGGCGGTCATTCATTGCTGAGGTGCCTCATGGCAGAGCCATCCTTGTTGAAACTCCAGGCTACAGAGCTTAAGGCAGAAAGCAAAGAGGGGAGCCGGGCGTGGTGGCGCACGCTTGTAATCCCAGTACTTGGGAGGCTGAGACCGGAGGATCCGGGTTCATGGCCAGCCTCAGCTACTTAGTGAGGCCCTCCACAACTTAGTGAGACCCTGTTTAAAGAATAAAAACTAGGGCTGGGGGTGCAGCTCAGAGGTA